>JANBPO010006516.1:2575602-2849192 GCA_024336825.1 Amorphophallus titanum
GCTACGGCAAGTCTGTCATCGTCGGAGGCATTAGAGTCCATCTTAATGGACCAAGGTCTGAGGCTATCCCAGAATGAATAATACCAACTGTTCCAGTCCGCAATTCCTTCTAGGGGCTGGAGAAGGTGATGCCCGACATCCTGGCTGCGGCACTGAAGAATACGTCGGTTCACAAGCTGGCTAGGCTTAAGTAGGTCTGGATTCCCAAGGAGGTCCAGACTATTGCACCCGCCCAGGCTAGGCCCAGCTACACCCGCCCGAGGAGGGCCCGAAGAGATGAGAAGGTCAAGGTGACGACCCCGGCTTACCAACCGGTAGTTGTTGCACTGGCCCCACCCGACAATGCCCGTCACCGGTGTCGCAGGCATCGACACCAGGCTATTCGCCCGATCCCCGTGGCTTATAGTCCTCCTGTTACGGCCATCAACACACGACTACTGGTCGCTCTCCCCGACCAGGAGTGGGAAGGGATCGAGCAAGCCATGAGAAATTACCTCTGGGGCCTAGGCAGCACTCCCTTGGGTCGCTAGAGATTGCTAGGGGTAGTGACCTCTGCCTTCCAGGAAGAAGAAGAAACCCAACCCGTGCCCAGCGCAGAGTCGAGGAATCAGTCAGAGGATCTACGCCAGTCCCCTTTGCAGGAGGAAGCGTCGCCCCGACGATCGATTTTTGACAGACTGGTATTTCCAGAGAGGCTGTCAAGGAGGATGGATAACAGAAATAGAAACTAGAGAGTTTTCACCTGCAACATGGCGGGAGTCTTCAGTCGGTACGGATCTCTACCTACTGACCCCGAGGAAGTGGCCAAGCTCGCCGCTAGACCCAGTCCTCTCACCAGAAGAGGAAGAGTGACAAGTGAAGTGACACAGGCGAGCGTCGAAGAGACTTCCTCCGAAGAACCTTTCATGGCCCTGGCGGCTAATGTTATCACGACTAAGATAAGTCTTCCTTTGACTTCAGAAGGCTGGAGGGAGGCATCTTGGGGGTAGATCCCGACCTCATTATTGGGTGCCAAGTGTCATGGCCTATCGTTAGGGTGCCCCTGGGTTGGCCCAGGTAGTTGTGTTGAACGTAGGTAAACCTACAAACTGAGTGATCAGGGGTGGCCCCAATCGATTGTTGATGTTGTCGTGGGTCACAGCTTACTGGTTACGACCCTTGGTTGGGCCCGGTGAGACATAGGATAGGCTGGGTAGACCGCGCTTTAAATGTGTTCGAGGAAATTTTCGAACTCTTACTTCTTAATATTTTTCTGAGAAATTCTTTGGGTACAACAGTGGGCAAGCGCGCCTTCTGCCTGTCCCCTCCGAGCATGCATCGACAAGCACACCCTCCACCGTTAAGCTCGCCTGTCCCCTCCGAGCATGCATGGGCAAGCGTGCCTTTCACCTCCTGACACGTCTCTCCTCCTCATGCTCGACCTCTCTGGCTGCGACTGGATGCTCGACCTATCCTACAAGTTTAAGCACGGCTACATCAGCCTCGGGTACTATGGCCACACTGCGAGTAGCAAGATCTCCTACCATAGCTATGCTTTACCGGCAAGGGCATGGACCCTCTCGCTTGGCACGGCCCCTGGACAGTTAAATGGCAGGGCTGCATGCCTGTTTAATCAGTAGTCGCCCCCTCTTTTGCTGGCCACATAACCATTGGCCCGATCCACTTTGATGAAAATAGTAGGCCCATCTTTTTCCAGGATTGTTGGATATTACTCCTACCCAAGGGTCCCTGCTCCAGCACGCAACGACCTTGGTATCAAGTACAATGAGACCTTAGCTCCTCCGGGCAATCCTTGAAGATGACATTCGTCTGCTGCAACCTCCTGCTCATCTCGAAGAAGGCAACAAGCTAGATGCTGTATAGGGGATGGGAAAAGGCGGCATACTATATTATCCAAATGGCAATACACACCATGTCAAGATCACTTTTTCGATGAAAAGGGAAGAGATGATGCATCTACGCCTATAAATTGGCCTGTGGCTGAAGAAGAGATGTTCTTCTTCTCTCTGGCTCTCTGGCTGCTTCTCTGGGCTAAAGGCGACCTTGCTCCTACTGTTTCTACTTGAGTAGATAAGAAGAAGAGAAGAAGAGAAGAAGAGAGTAAGTGAGGGAGAGAAGAGAGAGGTGAGGAAAGGGGAGCAAGGGGGCTCTGACCCTCGCTCCCTTCTTCCCATCACCAATAGCCACCTCCCCCTTTCCCCCACTTGAGTTTGGAAGGCTGTCCTTGCTGCCCAGTTCATCACTCAGAGAATCTGAAGGCTGCTGAGGATGCTGCAATGCCATCCAGATGTTCCAGAAGGCTCAAGAGATACCCCCGGAAGTGCCTCCGAGTTGTCTTCGTAACGGCAGTCATCTCGTCTCGTTCTGAGCTCGTGACTGTCCGGGAGAGGCAATCAAACTCCGTCTGCGTAGAAAGGTCCGGTTCAGCTTCCAGAGACAAATTGCAATAGCCGCCACATCGGACCATCTGAATATCTGGAGGTGGTAATTGTCTGAGACCTTCCTCTACGTGTCTCCCTCCTCCTCCAAGAAGTGAAGCTCCACTCGGGCACCGGAGCGATTTCTTCTCCGTTTTCTCCCCAGAGTGCATAGTTCTGTCCACCCTGGGACTGAACTGACACCCTGTCAGTGTTTGGATTGCTGCAGTCTGCTCTGACATCGGCTAGCACCCCCGTGGGTCTCGTCTCGAAGGCAGCGTGTCAACGGTTACAACGCCACTCACCGTGCACAATTCAGAGTTCGGGACTGTTCGTGGTGTCATCATCTTCCAGACGCTGTAGTGCTGAGAAGGTCCGAGCCAGAGAATAGAGTCCCAGCTTCCAGCTCCAACGCGACTGGCAACGACTTCCCCAGCTCCTGCCAAAATTCCAGCATCCTCCTAGGCCAATCCACGAAGTTTTAGCACTGGTCCTGCTACCAAAGGAGTCCGGGACCGCCCACAAGAAGTCCTGCATCGACCGTCCATCCTCTGTTTCTAAGAGGGGACAGAATCGACTCCGGCGTTGCGTAAAGTTCGTGTCATCATCTTCCCCCTCCCCGCTTGGCCGACTGAAGGCCCCTCCCTGTGCGGATGTAGTTTTGGTTGTAATTCGTTTAACCCCCACCCCAAGATCCCCCTCCTCTGTGAGGCGTAGTGGTGTAATCTTTTGAGCAAGTTGAAGCTTCCTCGCCGCGGCGTGGGTAAGCCCCACGCTTCCCCGCGCACCCACGTCTCCGATCAGGACTGATTTCTTCAAACCGGTCGAGTAAGCGCCCTTTCCCTTGCTCTATTATAGTGCTTTTCTTTCAATATTAGCTCTTAGCTGCGCTGGCCGGTGAGGGAGAGTGCCCGATCTCGCAAGTCCTAGACTTCAAGAAACCATCGTGGGAGTGAGTGTTACCCGTGCCCTCGGCACCGGGTCGACCACCTAACACAAAAATTCTGAAACAATATGAAAAACTCCAGAAAGACTTAGATGATAAACAGAAAATGCTAGAGAATTTTATGCAAAGTAAGGCTAACCTAGATACTGTGCTAGGAGTTAAAGTCAACTTCAACAAAGAGGGTCTAGGCTATGACCCAACAAACAAGAAACCCTTTGAGTTTAAGACTGTCACATTCTGCCCAGGAAAGGGGAAAGAGGAACTGGACATCCTATCCAGTTCAAACAGTAGTCAGAACATCCAGCAACAAAAGTGATGAGATTCATTAAAACGAATTCAGTAAACCTTGCTGGACAACAAATCAAAATTCAAGGGAACTCAGCTGGCAAAGGTGCCATGCTTCGACCCATCTTAATTGATGCTTCGAGGCATTTTGTCTCAGACAGAGCCAACACTGGTGTTTGCGCACGCGAGGGAATTCCCCTCTGGTTCTTTCCCTCGCGGTGGGGATGCACACTCACCTTTTATGGAAGGCCGAGATGGGTCGATTTGGCACGCGAGGATTCCAGGGGTATTAAAAGGAGGGTGAAAAGAACGATAGGAACGCACAAGAAAGAACGGCGTATGGTTAATCGTTCTGGAAGATGGGACAGAGATGGATGGATGGAATGCAAACGTGCTAGTCGATTTCTCGACGATCACCAATGGAACCAAGTGTTTGACTGGGTATGTGTCACCAGGGCATGGCACGTGAGCACGAGATGTTATGCGTCACGTGGAGAGAAGGAGGTTCCACTGGTATGAGTGTAGACGATTGTGGGGGCTCGTGTACTGGACGTCTTCCCCACCGACCGCAAGCAATCGGTGTTTATTTTACATCGGGCGAAGCCCAAACACCTTTGTTTCTACTGTCAAAGAAAGAGTCAAGGACCCTGGGAGCCGCGATGTCAGGAGGGCTTTGTCCGTGCAACAGTGACAGGGCAACAACAACACAACAGGGATAACTGGGGGCAGAGAGACTGGTTCCGATGAGGAGGGGGATTCGCTCCCCGACTACATTACATGACTTATATGCCATGAAAGGCATTTATGTGGGGGCATGAAACCCCAATTACAAGTGCTTGCATGCCACGGGACAATTCCGTCATTTGTGACGGTCCCTAGGTCATTGTGTGATTATGTGGGTAGCTCTACATTCATACATAGTGTCTGTCAAAGGGCTTGGGACTGAGCAGAATGCCACCCGAGGGGCATCATAGTGTCTTCCCATCATGAGACAGCGTCGAGGTTGGGGTAGTGGGGTGCCGTAGGTACCGTTGTGCTAAAGTAGTCAGGCGTCACCAAGGGTGAGGCTACCGAATGACGTAGGCACCACTTGTCACTGGGGCAGCAGGGCACTGTTGAGATTGGAGCGGTTGGACAGCGTGAGCATCGCCATGATGGGAGCGACCAAAACCCTTTGAGCTCAGAATTGTCGGGTGCTGTGGGCACCGGTGGGACTGGAGTTATTGGCCGTCGTCGGAGCTAGAGTGGCCCGACACTGTCTAGACCCGACATTTGGATGCCGGGGGAATCGTCGTAACTAGAGTTGTTGAGCGATCGGGCATCGCAAACCCCGATGTGATTGGAGTAACTGGCAGTTGGGTGCCGGGGGCACCGCTGTAACTGAGGCAGCTGAGTAGTCGGGCGCAGTGGGCCCCAATATAGCTGACAGTCTGGTGCCGAGGGCACTGTTGTGATTGAGGGAGTTGAGTGGTCGGCCGTCGCGGGCCCCGATATGATTGGAGTGGCTAGCAGTTGGGTGCCGGGGACACCATTGTGACTAAGGTTGTTGAGTGGTCGGGCACCGCGGGCTCTGACGTGACTAGAGTGGCTAGCAATCGGGTGCCAGGGGCACTGTTGTGGCTGAGGGAGCTGAGCGATCGGGCATCGCGGGCCCTGACGTGACTAGAGTAGCTGGCAATCGGGTGCCGGAGACACCGTTGCGAATGAAGGAACTGAGTGATTGGGTGCCGCGGGCCCCGATGTGACTAGAGGAGCTGGCAGTCGGGTGCCAGAGGCACTATTGTGACTGAAGGAGCTGAGCGATCCGGTGTCGCGGGCCCCGATGTGACTAGAGGAGCTGGAAGTGGGGTGCCGGAGGCACCATTGTGACTGAAGGAGTTGAGCGATCGGGTGCCGCGGGCCCCGATGTGACTAGAGGAGCTGGCAGTCGGTGCCGGAGGCACCATTGTAACTAAAGGAGCTGAGCGATCGGGCTTCGCGGGCCCCAATGTGATTGGAATAGCTGGCAGTTGGGTGCCGAGGGCACCGTTATGACTGAAGGAGCTGAGCAGTTGGGTGCCACGGGCCCTGATGTGACTGGAGTAGCTGGCAGTCGGGTGCTGAGGGCATCGTTGTGACTGAAGGAGCTGAGTGGTCTGGTGCTATAGGCCGACGTGACAGGGGTAGCTAGTAGTCGGGTGCTGAGGGCACCGTTGTGACTGAAGGAGCTGAGTGGTCGGGCATTGTAGGCCCCAACGTGACTGGGGTAGCTGGCAGTCGGGTGCCGGGGCACCGTTGTGACTAGAGTAGCTGAGTGGTCGAGCATCGCAGGCCCCGACGTGACTGGAGTAGCTGGCAGTCGGGTGCCGAGGGCACCATTACGATTGAGGGAGCTGGGCGTGTGGAGGAAGAAGCTGAGACCCGAGTAGGGGTACACATATTCAACTGGTTTCATGCTGCATGAGAGCCACGCGGGCTTTACAGATGGGTCGAGGAGGCCAAAGTACAATTGGCACACGCCACAGGACAATTCTGACGTGTGGGTCAGTCCCCGGGTCAATGCGTAACAAGGCGTATATCCCTGTGTTTTACAAAGACTTTCCTCGGGGAGCTAGGGGTAGGCCCGAGTCACCGAGGAAGGGCTAGACTTGATGGCAGGGGCAGACTGTAACGGGCGCCTGAGGGAGGTCGGATGCGTCTCAAAGATGAGCGGTCGGGTAAGAAATCCCAGAGGGTGAGTGTCATCATGTTGGGGAGTCGAGGCCGGCCTCGAGAATATTACTCCCGGGCCAGTGGTCTGGCTAACTCGAATCATCAGTCCAAGCGGTTGGCGGCCAGCTCAGGGCGAGTGGTAGGCGCGTGATTCCGTGATGGGAGTAGGTGTGAAATCATGGCGTATGCGTAGCCACCGCGGGTTGTTATACGTGGGCAGACCAGGAATACAGGTGTGTTTGTCGTTGTCATAACACCTTATGTGCAGCGGGAGTGGACATGTGTGCAATGGCTAGACGCCGCGTGAGGGGGGTACGTGTGATATACCCTCGGCGTGTACAAGCTGATCAACAAGCCAACCATGCACGCACCTAGCTCCTCACGTCCCCGACCCTTGCTGGATGCCTGCATAAGTCCGAGGGTGCAGCAGTTAGGTCGTAGGTTCTTCTCTGGATGTGTGTCTATATCTTTGTCCCTTGAGCTTCCAAGGGGTGCAATTTATAGGGAAGTTGAAGGGGCAGGGAAGAGTTTAGGCTGACCAGGTTGAGGGGTTGGGTTTGGTCCGCTTCTTCGTTAAGCTAGTTTAATTCCGCTGTAATTTATTTTAACTAGCTATAAAGAGGGCTGCATTGCGAAAAGAGGGACAAATCTATTCACCCCTCCCCTCTAGATCCGCCATCCACTACTCAATAAGGATTACATTGACGCTAACCTCGTCTCGATCCACGGAGCACTGAGGTTGGTATGGGCGGAAGAACGGCGTGACTCCATTCGACAGTTCGGCACTAGAACGCCAGCCTCGTCACGCAATAGGTAGGGGGATGGATTCCTCACTTCGTTAGGATCGCGATGGTACCCCATGCGTTGCCGTCTGACGTCATTTTCCTCGTTTTCTATGTAATATACCATGTTAGCATATTTTAACCTAATTTCTTGAAATTGATTCCATGGGCATCGTCTTTACGTTTTGATGGCATGCATAGCTGTGGAATGGTTGTGGGAGTTGGGCAGGTTAGTTAGAAATTTGATTCCCGTCGTTTCAAGCTGACCGGGAGGGGTTTCCACCGAGGTTGCCCTGTTCCCGTCACTGCGTTAATGGCGCGGCCACTCCGCGACCGTTCTGTAGTGAGTGGTCCACTCCAGACCGCGTAAGACCATTGAAAGGTCCACAATGGACCGTTTAGTCCTTAGCGCGGTACACTCCTGACCGTGTAGTCCCTATAAATAGTAAGGCGGTGATGATTGAATGGCCAACCCTGGTCCGTTTCAATCCCACTGCGCGGCGTGTCATTCGACCGCCCCAGGAACCCTTCATGCCTTGAGCGGTCAATCCCAGGCTATCCCGTCCATTGAACGGCTGACCCCTGACTGCGTAATGCTCAAAACCTTGCATAGCGTTAGAGTTGAACGGCCCCAATCAATTCGTTCAGGCCCATTGAGCGGCCAGTCGACCGGCCACCCCAGTCACTGAGCGGTTGTGTCCCATCCGTTTAATTCATACAGATTCTAATTATAAGCATATTCATGTTATTAAGCATTTAATTGCTTCATATTCACCATGTTTAACTTATTTTATAAACTGTGGCACATCTTTGCATCCCGATACTGTGACTGGTGGCAGAACTCTGGCGAGGTGGAGATGGCGGCGCGGTGGCGGCATGAAGGCGACAGTGGTGATCATCGGACCGATACTTGAGGCTTCACACCTCTGAAGGCAGCCTTCCCAACTGCAATGGGGGAGAGAGGAGGGAGAGAGGGAGGGCGCCCAAGGCTGCTCAAGTAATTTTTCAGATTTCAAATGCATCCACTCTTCGACTCCATGATTCTCCTAGAGTGCTGGATGGGGGTTAGACTGAAGTTCTTGCCTAGGGAGGATGTCTCTACTATTAGTCGGATCTTTGGGTGCCATCCACTCTTCTTCATTGGCGGCACTTTCAGATTCTCTCCATAAGTTGAGTGCAGGACAACGGATAAGAAGACAAGGGACGAATGGTGCCTCTACATCCACACTTTGCCCCTGGACCGGTTCGTGATGCGCCCTTCCTTCCTCCATGGCACTACCCTTAGGCTTCCTAGGAGGCTTGGTTTGGACTTGAGAATCGTGGGTGACACCACTTTGGCGATGCACAGCCCCCACAGGTGCTTCCTACAGGTTGGACTGCCCTGGACTACGGTTCCTGTGCTACCCCATCTTCCTGCACTATAGGCGAGGAGACTTGGGACAGAGGAGGACGAGTAGGCGGTCAAGAGTGCCCTGATCATGTGGGAGATCAGCAGAGTGCGCACCCTACCAGCGGAGGTGATAGAGATCCCAGAGGAGCATCAGGCCTATATGAGGGAGCTGGGAGAGATTAGACCTTGCGGGGATGCCCGGCTGTGGATTGAGTGATTTTTCTTTTTGTTTGATTGATGATGTAGAGATGTTCATGGATTTGAGATGCTTGATTATGAATAAAAAGAATGGAATGGTTTGATTGAAGTTTGTTTGTTTTGGCCTTTTCTTTGTGTGATTGTGCGTGGATTGAGGAGGATCTCGGGACGAATGCGGCCCAATAGCAGATCGCTGAATTGAATAAACGGTTAGACTCTAACCACCCAGGAATGATAAATGGCCTCATGTAAACCGCGTACCAGACCAATAGTAAGGATTCAAGATAAGGGCCTTCGGAAAGGAAAATGGCCTATCGATGGACCACGAATAACATGGAACGGTTAGAAATGAACCACCCACATGATGTAAATGGTCTTACTCAGATCGTGTTACTCTAGGAACAGATAAGAGCCACTAGGCTTGTGAGTGATGGTCCTGGAAATGAAAGCGGTCTCACTGAGTTCGTGTAGATAATGAGACGGTCCCTCTGTTGGCCGTGGAAGAAATGGAAACGGTCTCCAAAGGACCGTGTATTAGGAATTGCCCTGACTACCTTCATACCTATCCATGTACACATTCAAACAAGAAAGACAGATTAGATCTGTTTTAGGCTTAACCATTTCTTGATTTTTGGTCAGGGGGATAAGCCTTATTAAGTAGGCGAAATCGACGTACATAGACTTGTCTGTGCACGGACTTACTTCAACAAAATGTGCAAGTACTTCATTTCCAGAAAACGTGCATGGACTTGTCTATGCACGGACTTGACTTTAACCAAATGTGCAAGGACTTCGTTTCCAGAAAAAGTGCATGGACTTGTTTGTGTACGAACTTGACTTCGACCAAATGTGCAAGGACTTTGTTTCTAGAAAACGTGCACGGACTTGTCTGTGCACGGACTTAGTTTTCCTTCCAACAGACAACGTGCTCGGACTTGTGTCTGAGCCTAAGATGAATATGCATGGACTTCATGAAACGTGCACTGTTCATGCACGGACTGGATAAGATATGCATGGGCTTATGTTTGAGCCTAAGATGAATATGCATGGACTTCATGAAACGTACACTGTTCATGCACGGACTTGATAAAATGTGCACGGACTTAATAACATGTGCACGGACTTGAAAAGTGCAAGGACTTAGACTTCATGCCAAGACATGCATGGACTTATCTATGCATGGACTTCGTTACCCAAAAGACATGCACTGTTCATGCACAGACTTGAAGATGCATATGGACTTGGATGCAACTATTCATGCACGGACTCAATAACTTGAACATGCTTGGACTTGGTTTACTGTTCATGCACGGACTCAATGACATGCACGGACTCATATGACCTGAACATGCTCGGACTTGGTTTACTATTCATGCACGGACTCCATGACATGCACAGACTCATATGACCTGAACATGCTCAGACATAGACAAAACATGCACGGACATGCGTGGACTTCCTGCACGGAAGACCGAACATGCTCGGACTTAACAATGTATGGCGTGCAACACATGCACGGACTATGTACATACTTAGAAGGTAATACGTGCAACACTTGCACAGACTATGCACGGACTTAGAAGGTAAGATGTGCAACACTTGCACGGACTATGCACGAACTTAGACCTGATATGCTTAAGATGAAGGTATGCACAAGATTGCTTGTCTATAGACTTGGCTCAACCTTAATGCAAATATGCATGGACTTTTGAAAGAAGTCCTGACAGCATGCATGGACTTGACATACGGAGATGAACATTATGCATGGCCTTAGAAGTGTAGATAAATGTGTATGAACTAAACTGAAACCTACACGGCTACCAATCATTAAATCATTTGCCAATCATCAAAACCAATCAGCACAGGTCTGCTGCTGGTCAGAACAGAGGAGTGTTCCAACAATCTCCCCCCTTATTGACTCAGTAGGGATCCCGCAGATCCCCACCATGAAATAATGGCAGTAAATGGTAACAACAACGGTAGCAATCATAACAGCAACAGTAACAGAAGAAGACAGCAAAAATATAGCTCTCTAAGCTACTCCTATCGTCAACGAAAAGTAAACCCTGATCTCACAGTCGAGACTGTCAAACCACTGGTAAAATCATGGCTATGCTACTGAAGGAAAAACCACAACACCTCTGTCGTGAAGGCTCATCCTCACTAACGGAGCTCAACCAAGACCACACGATCTAAGGGTACAGTCATGATCTCACCGTCGTGAACCCTACACTGTCTACGGGTGACACCTCGATAACTCTACCGGGAACCCTAGATCTCAACGTCGGGAAAAGTGTGTACAAGTCACCCGGAAAATCAAGACCTCGGTGTTGGAAAACCCAAAACCTCGAGTCAAGAGAGTCACATGTCGCATGAAGGGAGAACCTGCCCACTAGAATCAAGGTCAGATGCATCCATTGATGACTTAGTTTATATCCTCGGGTGTCTCCATATTCGTCCCAGGCGGAACCTAAGACATCGTACAAGTAACCAAAGACAATGGTCTAGTCAGGGTCTTGCTCGTCAGAACACGACCATAGTCCCCGACCACATGTGTACATACTGATTGACTGTACGTCAGGCTCTCTAACTGGTTTTCTTCTCAGCCCAGACTTGAGCTGTCACAGTGGGAGGCCCTACGGCAACCATCCTAAAATTGTCTCTCCTAAGTCTAGCTCTCCACCACTCCCAGGTGGGTCGGCACCCACATGCCCAAGCAAGCTACGACTAGTAGGGGAAGTCACTCGATGTGGGAACTCTCTGTAGAGAGGAAACCATCGGAGTACTATCGACTACACACACACCCCTCATAAGTATCTCAGAACACAAGGCGTCTCAATGCCACCGAAACACAGAATAGCTAACTAGACCAGCTAGACCATTGGCCAGCGAGTCACGCGACTCATCATCCCAAGGCCGCTATACGGTACAGCTCCATGCCATTAAATTACCCTAAGTCAGAAACCAAAACTAAACAAG
Source organism: Amorphophallus titanum (assembly GCA_024336825.1). Classification (NCBI taxonomy): domain Eukaryota; kingdom Viridiplantae; phylum Streptophyta; class Magnoliopsida; order Alismatales; family Araceae; genus Amorphophallus; species Amorphophallus titanum. The sequence continues at coordinate 2,587,291 of JANBPO010006516.1, forward strand.
GAGGATTTGTTGCATCCCTGCTGTTTTGATGATGTCATACACTATTTGTTGACATCCTGTTTGATCTGCCAATTAATTACCTTTAATTATTATGCTTAACTTTAGAGTCATTTGCATTAAAATTCAATGCACGGTTCATAAGTATGCATGATTCCTTTGAATAATGGAAGAGCAATTCACAGGGCAACTCGGTTATCAGCTCCTCGAGACGAGCAAGGAAATCCTCGAAAATAAATAAGTGAGTAGCACCTGAATCGAATAGAACGCGGGCTGAACGACCAAAAATTGAAACTATACCTTCTACGAGGTTAGACGCAATGACTTCTGCACGAGTGATGTGACTAGTCCGGCTCCTCGGCTTCCGGCTAGAGGCTGCAGAAGAGTGCTGGGAAGAAGTTGGAACTTGCAAATAAGACGGTTGAGGCAGAGGTGGCGTAGGAAGACGGAATTGAGACTGCTGTGGCTGGGTAACCTACGAGAACTACACCGGAACAGACTTCATCGAGTAATCTCAAACAACGTGACCCAGCTGATCACAGCGATAGCAGATTACTGGTAAGGAACATGGTACACCGGGATGGCTGCCACTACACCTCGGACACGGTCTCAACTGACTCATGGGAAACTCTCGGCGCTGCTGAAAAGGAGAAGCAGACTGCTGGACAGAATCAGAAGACGCCGATTGCTGCTGCATAAAATCCGAAGACATTTGATGGTTAAATCGCTTCTGGGACTTTCTAAACATCCACCTCGAAGTGCCACTAGAAGTAGGTGCGACAGACGGAACTCCAGGCGCTGACGGCTGAAAAGACTGTTGAAACGGTACAACCGACTGAGCAACACTGGACTGAGAGAACCCTGCAGTCCTCACCAAATCGAGCTCAACCGTGACTGCTGCATGATATGCATCGTCCATGACATTCACACGGGTAGCAAGCAGTGGCACTCTCAATTCGACTCTTAAACCACGGAGAAATTACTCGGTCTTTAGGGCTTCATCAGCAATAATATGCGACGCATACCGACCCAACTCGATGAACTTGTTCTGATACTACAGCACGATCATCTCACCTTGAACCAAATCTAGGAATTGGTGCATCTTATCCATACGAAGACAGGCCGGATTGTAAGTGCGCTCAAAGGTAGTCACGAACTCTGCCCAGGTGATCTGAAGAAGTGGTCAGGAACGGAAGACAACTTCCCACTCCGAACTCCACCACATCAATGCTGCACCGTGAAGTTGAAAAGTAGCAAGCATGACCTTCTCGTCCTCCGCGTATTCCATCGATCGGAACACACGCTCAGTCGCCTCAATCCAAATCCTGGCAGTATCCGGATCTGACTGACCTTCATAAGTCGGCGGGTGGAATAGCAGAAATTCCTTGAGTGCTCTACCACGGCCACCGGCCAATAGACTCAATAAACTCAATAAGCTCAACAAAGCTAATGAATCCAATAAACTCAATAAACCTAACAAGTTTAATAAAGTTAACCAATCCAAACTAATAAACCAATAAAAGACCTCTTCGCTTTGTCTCAGACCTTCTATCTGAACAAGGTTTGGTGATCCCGTCATCTCCACAGGTCAATGTCTATATTCTATCCTGGCTTAGACCTTATGTCTCTGCTAGGTTGGTCAACTTCGACATGATGCCAGCTGACATCCTCATCTACACATTCTACCCTTGTTTCAGACCTTCCGTCTGAGCAAAGTTTGTTGACTCTGACATTTTTTCAGATTAACATTAATATTTAGCCATGGGTCTGGGCCTCTCGTTCGTCTACCATCTGGTCTACTCTCACCCCAAACCTTCTATTGGGGCAGGGCCCGTTGACTACGACAGGACGTCAGGTCAACATTTATACCCATGTTATATTCTACATTGGCCTCATGGCCTTCCGCCTAAGCTAAGTTGTACGACGTCATGTCTTTACGTTTAAGTCGTTAAATATCTTTGTCTGACGTCATGGCTCCTTCCACCTAAGCCAGTAAATATTTTACCTTGACATCATGGCCTTCCGCCTAAGTCAAGTTGTACGGCATCATGACTTTATGTCTAAGCTGTTAAATATTCTTGTCCAGCGTCATAGCTTCCGCCTAAGCTGGTAAATATTTTACCTTGGTGTCATGGCTTTCCGCATAAGCTAAGTTATATGGCGTCATAACTTTACGTCTAAGCCGTTAAATATCTTTGTCTGACATCATGGCCTTCTGCCTAAGTCGGTAAATATTCTACCTTGACGTCATGGCCTTCTACCTAAGCCAAGTTATATGGCGTCATGACTTTACGTCTAAGCCGTTAAATATCATTGTCCGGCGTCATGGCTCTACACCTAAGCTGGTAAATATTCTACCTTGGCGTCATGACCTTCCGCCTAAGTCAAGTTGTACGGCGTTATGACTTTATGTCTAAGCCGTTAAATATTCTTGTCTGACGTCATGACTTCCACCTCAATTGGTAAATATTCTACCTTGGCGTCATGGGCTTCCACCTAAGCCAAGTTGTATAGCATCATGACTTTACGTCTAAGCCGTTAAATATCCTTATCCGACGTCATGGGCCTTCTGCCTAAGCCGGTAAATATTCTACCTTGGCGTCATGGCCTTCCGCCTAAGCCAAGTTGTACGGCATCATGACTTTATGGCCAAGAGAGAAGAAGAGGAAGAGAAAAAGAGAAGAAGAGAAGAAGAAGAAGAGAAGAAGAGAAGGAGGGCATGCTGCCCTCCCTCGCTGCTGCTCCGCCACCACCGTCTGAGAGAGAGGAAGAGAGTAAGAGAGAGAGAGAGAGAGTTCATGTAGCGGGGGTGTTGGGGGGAGCAGGAAGTAGTCACCCCTGCTCAACCTCAACCTCCCCCATTCTTTTTCTTCTTTCTTTCTTTCTTCCTTCTTCCCCTTTCCATCGCTTGTATCCTCCACCCCTGTGTTTTGAAGCGTACATGGCCGGTTATGGCCCTTGTCTTTCATGAATAAAAATTCCTTTCTTGAGGTTTTCTTCACTACCTCCATTTGTTTGGGTTCTCGTGTGTGTTTGATGGCTTCTCCCTCCTTTCCTCGGTGATTTCCCGTCTTCCATCAGTGGCCCCCCGATCATGAGCAGTGGCCCTTCCATCCTCATCCCCCTTGTGGCCATAGTGATGCCCCTCGTGCCTCCCCGGACATCCAGAACCATTTCCTTCTCCTCTGCCCGAAGCCTCCCCCTTCCAGACCAGCCAGGGCAAGGCCCTTTGAGGCCGTCACCTCCCCTTTGGCTCCTACACACTTAGCGAGCCCTCAGTCTAGCTTCTCCAGCCCCTAGGCAACACGCCCTGATCCATCCCCCACCGGTACACCCCTTCACCGCTTTAGTCCCTGGCTGGTGCACCTTCACCCTTGGTCCATCCTCCCCAGCACACCTTGCGCCCGGTGCACCCTCAACCCCTCAAAGCCTTCCCTAGTGCAGCCTCCCTGGCCCTCAGCGGCACACCTAATTCTCCCTTCCTTGGTACGCCCTCAGGGCCTTCCCTAACACAGTCTATAGGCCTTCTTGCCCGACGCACCCCTAGCCAGTCTTGGAGAAATGTCTTGTTTGTCATTTCTTCCAGATTTTCTGAGGTTTTCTCAAAGGAGTCACCATCTGCGGATGTCCACCTCCAATTGTTGGGTTCCGCTACTCCATGTGGACGCATTCCCCGTATCTCCCTTACGCCTGGGACTAGGGGAGATGCTGCCGAATTTTTTGTCGGAATTGATAAATGTTAAAAAACTAAAGGGAGCAACGAACAAATGAAATAATCAACAGTAAAATGCCTTAACCAAGGTGAAGAGAACCAGTGGAAACATGAAGAGGTTCGGACTGAGCGTTGGATGAGTGCTTTGAGTTTCCGTACTGGAGGAATGAATGAAATTGCAAAGGACTTGGTTCATTCAGAGTAGGCTTGAAACCTCTTGTAGAACCAACATTTTCAACCAAGGGTCAAAATCATATAGCAATAAATTTAATCAACATGTTTGATCCTCAAAATCTATTTGTCATCTTAACCATAGTTCAATCAATATGAATGCATACTGTCACCAGGAACAATGCAATCAATCAAATATTAAGTTTAGTTATCATAAAAAGCATAACAATAAGTTTGGTTATCATAAAAAACATAGCTCAACAGGTTGGCGGCCGCACGATAGACCGCTAATCGGGGGCTTACGGTTGTTCTTCGACCATTTGTCCCATTTTTGACCGTTGCGCCCTCGGGGTGCGTATTTTTGACAGTTGGGAGTCACGTGTTCCCTAGCGGCCGTAGGTACGACCATTTGTGATGCTTAGCAGTCTAAGGGTAGACCATTTATCTTGGGCTAGTGGCCTTACGATAGACCACTAGGCCCATCGTGACTCGCCCCCTAGCGGCCTAAGGTACGATCGCTAGTGTCTGTCCCGCGGTCTAATGTAGGACCGCGTGGCTTGCCTCACGGTCTAGAGTAGGACCACTAGGCCCTGGGCTGCCTGAGTGGGTTGCAGTCTCGTTTCCCTTTAATTCGTGGTTTCCAAGAGTTAGTTCCTACCTCCGGTGACACGTCCACTAGTCGTAGCCTGTGCTGACCCACCCAGGAGTGGTGGAGTGGCTGACCTGAGTGAGATGGTTGTTAGGCTGGTTACCATAGGGCCCCTATGTACAGCCGAGTTTGGACTTAGGGGGAATAATCAGTTAGAGGATAGGCCTAGGGCGTATGGTCTGAGTGTGCACACAAGGTTGGGGGCATCGGACAGCGCTGACGAGCGCGACCCCGGCTAGTCCTTGTTTGTGTTACTGGTTACTTGGTGTGTCTTCGTCTCCGCCTGTGGCGTTGTAGCTAGACACTCGTGACGCGGTGTAAGACGTCAGGGGATACATCCAGTCATTCTTCTAGTGGGTGGTGCTCCCGTCTACCGGTAGGTACGAACTCGAGTTTTGTCAGACCGAGGTTTGGTCATGCGGTGTGGTTAGTTAGGTAGTTTTTCCGTTTATTTATTACTTCTTGTTGGTTCTACCGTACTCCTGTTAGGTTGCGTTACTCTCATACTACTTGCGTTTCCTGCCTTGTTTCTTTCGTGCGAGGTGGGGGTCCGCGGGATCCCTACTGAGCCTATGAAATGAGGCTCACCCCTCCACATTTACATTTTAATAACATAAACAAGAGAGAAGGGAAGAGATAAAAAGGCCCTCCCAGATCCCCTAACAGCCAAGGGTTGCCTCCACACCCTTCCACTCCCTTTCCCCGCCCGTTTACCTTATTTCCCACCTCCCATCTTCAGCCAGCACTTCCTAGTTCATGGCAACAGAGCACCAATGAATTGCAGAGCCAATCACGACTTCATCCTGACATTCCCGGAGGCCAAAGTTGGCACCGTTGGAAGCGTCTCCATGTCTTCTTCCCAACGGCGGTGGTCTCGTCCCAACCTGAGCTCGTGGTTGTCTGGGAGAGCCGATCTCCCCAAACTGCGTGTCTCCCTCCAGACTGCCAACCTGAGGCTACTTGCAGAGGCTCCCACGACCGGCCACCTGATGATTTGAAGGCGGGGCTTGGCTGAGACCTTCTACAACGAGTCAGCTTCCAGTACCAAGAAGCAGCTTCCCGATTGGACCCCGGACATGTGAGTTCCTAATTTTCTCCCCTAGGGTGCACAGTTCTATCCCCTCTGGGATTGAACCAACCCCTGTCCACTGTTCGGGCTCTCTCGATCTGCTCCAACATCCTCTGGCATCCCCGTGGGTCTCGTTTCGAAGAGGACTCGACAATGGTTCCAACGACTCTGTCCATGCTCTATTCAGAGGTCAGGAGTGCTCGTGGAGGCCTCATCTTTCTGCTGCTGAGGTACCGTAGCAGTCAAAACTAGAGCTCAGGGACCCTGTTCGCAGCCCTTCCCCGACTAGCACCGCCGACCAGTAAATTCTCCAAAAATCTGACGTCATCCTGATCCAACCCAGAATATTTTTCCACTAGTCTCATTGACAACAAAATTCGGGAGTGACCGCAGCAGCGTCAACTTTAACTGCCTGTCCCCTATTCCAGAGAGCGAATAGAACCGACATCTTCCATCCGTTCGGTTTCTATTTCAGATTTTCCCTTCCCCGCCTGGCCAGCTTACCGCCCCTCCCTGTGGGAGGTAGTGTTGAATGTAATTTTGACTTCCCTTCCCCAAGTTCAACCCCCTTGCAAGGGGCGTAGTGATGTAAAATCTTGAACAGGTCAAAGCTACACCGGCACGGCGTGTGGGGAACCCACCCTTCCCCGCTCGCCCTCGTCTCCGAACGGGACCGATTTCTTTAAACCGGTCGAGTAAGTGCCCTACCCTTGCTCTCATTGGATGCCATGCTCCTTCAATATTAGTTCATATGCTCCGCTAGACCCCATCTCCTGCCCACACGCCCCAGCCACCTTCACCCCTCCGCTATCCCGCCCTCCCCTCTGCTCAGCTCGCCCACAGCAACCCCGGAGAATCTCCGTCGGCACCCTTTCCCCAGTGGAGCTAGAAGCTATTTCTGCTACTCCCTGCTACAAGACAGCACCAGAAGCTCGATTGGCAGACATTCTCTCAGTGTCCAAAGTGAGAATCGGCTCATGAGGTCTTCTGAAAAGTCACCCTCCTTCGAGTCTGCAATGCTCTTGAAGTGATACCACCTTGTTTCGTCATCAACATCAACTGCGGCAGGCATTTCTGTGCAACTGCACCAGAACCACACCAGATTCTGAGGATCAATTGGCAGCAGCTACACCGTCCACCCCTCTACGAATTGGACAGAACCCTCTTCAGAAGAGTTCTACATATTTGAGTCGCCAATGATCTGGAGGTGGTCCCGCCATCTCTAGACAACGTCTCCACCCGGGGCGTCCATTTTGCTGTGACTGCGCCAAACCCAATAGACCCTGTCTGCCTAGGACAGATGGCCACATAGTCGGCCCCAGCACTCCTTCCTTCTCTCCATTTTGGGCCAAGCTATCTTCCAAAAAGTCGTGACTCTCGACGATACGAAGACAACCCAAGTGATTTCGTCTCATTCTGACATCAGCACAGAAGATTCCACCATGGCCATCATCGACCTGTCCTGCTGCCTGCCCAGGAACCAAAAGCCGACCATTTCGGTGACCACGACCGGCACGGTGAACCGACAGCAGCCATCTTCTGAGGGATCATAGTGCTCTCTGTCTGCTACCACACCGAGTTTGTCCTACCGCATTTGGAGCCCAACAGTGAGCATACTAGTCATCGCACCTCGATCGCGCCAACCTGTCCGGCGTGATAGAACTGTGCAGGCTCTCGACTGCAACCATCCCCATCTTCCAGTGACATCGGGCCGATGTCAGGAACTCAGGAGTTCTTCGACATCCACCAGGCCTCTTCCAGGCGCTAACGGCACCTCATTTGGACATCGGAGCTGGGCGTACAACATAGAACCAGTAGGCTTCATCCCGACAAGGCGACGCGCAGATCGACCGCATGGCTTCCCCTCCCCTTGTTCCCCCCTCCTATGTGAGGGTAGTGCGTGTAATAATTGCCCGTCCCCATGTTCCCCTCCCTACGTGGAGTGTAGTGGTTGTATTAGCAGGATCCGACGCCGAGCTACACCGACGCAGCGTGTCCGATTAATTATTACTCTATGACACTATCCCCAAAAGGAAGAACGAGCTAAGATGCTGGCAATGGCTTGGCGGGTATCTTACCCTCTGGATTCAGCAGCTGGGCAGTGGTCACAGCTGTAGCCGCCGCAGCTGCTGGCGCCGCCAGCGGCGGCGGCGTGGGTTGCGTTGTGGCGCCAGATCTGACCGCGTCCGCCGCGCTGGTGGTCCTCTGCGTTTGGTATGTTGGCATTATGCTCCCACCAGTAGGCGGCCCCGGCCCCACGTAGTAAAGCGGCCTGCCCACGCTGTCGTACAGAAAGTGCGGAGCCGGTGCGTTGATACCTCCACTTGCCTCCACGACGCCATGCTTCGCTAACGCACCCACGGTCTTGGGCGAGCGCTGTGGCGGCGGCGGCGGCGCCACCGTGTACAGCACCGTCTGGTGCTGCGGGGCCGCTGGAACCACACTCTGGTGTGTGGCGGAGTAGTAGCCTCGGCCAGCCTGGCTAGCCAGCGGCTGCACGACGGTGCCGGGATAGATACCCTGAGGCGCCGAAGAGGGGATCAAGTAGACCTGCCGATCCAGCCCAGCAATCGAGGAGTAGACACCGCCGTTCGCCGGCATCCTCTCCGGCAGGTAGGCCAGCGGGATCTGGCGTGCTGTTGGTGCATTCTCCTGGACAACCTGAACCTTGGGCTGCAGGCCGTACTCACCAGGGTAACCGCTTGAATGGTTCTCCTCATCGGTGCCGTCACGCCGCTGCTGCTGCATGCGGTAAGCTACGGCTGGGATCTCTTGTTGGCTTCCGATGTGCAGTGTCTCTAGCCCCTGGATCTGCCTCTGGATGTCGGGCTGTTGAGCGACCGGTGGCTCCCCTCCTCCGGTCCAGTTATCATCCTTCGTCGAGTCCGATCCAGTCGTCCCGGGCCTTCCGTCGTCGTTGGGGGTAACCTCCGCCGAGACCTTGGCTTGAGGAGCCAGATCGTGAATCGCCACGGCGGAAGGGAAGCTGTCAAACCCCTTCTCGAGACCGAAAAGGAAGTCTGGATTGCCGATGCCAGATTCCGGCGGCGGCACAGCAGGCGGGAGCGAGTTAGCCAGGGACGCCGGCGGTGCCGGCACCGAGTTGAGGGCGTCCACGAACCACTGGCGATCAGAAGGCTTGGAATCGGAGGAGACGAATCCGGACACGACGGGGTCGACGGGGAACAGAAAGAGGCGGAGGCGGGCCGGCTTGGCGGAGGAACGCTGGAGGCGGTCGTACTCGACAATCATGTGGTCGACGTCCTCGTCGTTGGTGACGGAGATAAGCGCATCCAGGTCCTCCCCGGGGAGCTGGTACTTGAAGCACAAGTCGCCGGCGCCGGCTGGCATCAGCGCGGCGAGCCGCGCGAGGAGCTGCGGGTACCGGATCGACCGGTCGATGGCCACGATCTTGGTGTCGCCGCCGACGTAAGAGAGCTGGTTGTCGTGGGCGCGGGGTTGGATCCTGCCGCCATAGCTGCACATGAACTTGACGCGCTGGGCGGTGTGGTGGTGGCCGCCGCCGTGGCGGTGGGAGGAGGAGTGGGGCGGCGGCAGGGGAGGGGGGGCGTCATCCCAGGTGGCGGCCGGTACAGAGCTATCGCAGTCGGCACAGCGAGATCGGGGGGAGGAGTCGGCGGAGTCGGGGTAGGAGCCGTGGGCGGCGTGGTTGTTGGCGCCCCCCTGGACGCTGTTGGTCTCCGACTGCGGCGCCGCCATGGGGCAGCGGGTGGGGAGGGAAGACCACGGCGGCGATGGGGCGGGAGCTGGCTAGGGTTTGTGAGGCCGTACCAGTGGGACGCACCATGCGGCGCGCGCAGAGGGCGGAGGCGACGAGAAGAAATGACGGCGGTGCGGATGGGTGGGGAGCGCGCTCCTTCTTTATGCGAGCGCGGAGGGACGTCCAGCTGGCTGTGTGCAGGTTGAGGGGTCCCACGAGAAAAAATGGCGCTCTCCTCGTAAAAGCGGGGGTCCGCAAGTGGGGCCGGTAGAACAGCGGCTACTTCTTGGAGAACGGGACGGCGGCATCACCTCCTGTCAAGACGGGATTAGCCGACCCCCCTAGGAAGACGTCCAAGTGGACGCGTCCTCTGACTGGTCCACGTGGACAGTTTGCTATCCGCCATCCTTCCCCGCCCAGCGGATCTTCCTGGATTCCACTGATACTAGTTACCCGTTTCCCAATTGCGAGCGGATCCTCCATTTCATTGGTCAGGAAGGTCAGGGCCGACGCATGCTTGCGGCAGCTTTCCCTGATCTGGCCAACCGAGAGAGACGAGAGTCCAGCAGGGAGACTGGAGAGCGGACGTGCGACTGCGACTCCGAAACGTGCACCCGTGGCACTGCTGCTAATGATGACTCATGCGAGTAAAAGGGCGAGAGGGAAGGGGTGCGTTTCCGGGTTGGTGCCAGGTTGGAGCGGAGCAACGTTCCTGTACCGTGCCCTCGTAGACGTGGAACGATATTTGCTTGGAAAAATTATTTAGATATTTTTATAATTTTTATAAATAATCTTTTATTAATCTACTCTTAAGGGCCGTTTGTTCGGACTTGACAAGAGAGGGATTTTTTGAAAATCCCTACAATTACAATTTACAGTGTTGTCAAGTGTCGTCAAATATTTTTGTGAAAAAAAATCTCATTTGGTCTCCATGGCCGAATTCACCTGGCACCAGAGACCTAGTAACTCGTCCCCTTCTAAAATCCCTTTGTAAATGTGGTTTGAACATGGTGTAAATGACGTATTTAATGGTCTATTGGAGTTTTAGAAGGGTTTAAAGGGTGAACGCGGTTTGAGCATTGTTTTTGGAGCGGCGGGATTTGAAAATCCGTATGCAGATTTTTTTCCTTCTCTCCGCCATCATGTCTGTCTCTCTTTACTTAACGAAATTTGCTCAAACACAAAAATTAAGGTGGTCATAGTTCATTTGGTTGATGGGGAAGAGAAAATTTCCCGGGCCCGTTACATCTCATTGTCACCTAGCTCACAGTCAAAAAATGTTACCAATTAAGGCTCACTCAGGACGAGCCGACCCACGGACACGCACTCCACGTACGTGCACGCTCCAGATGTCATGAAACTCTCAACGACCATTATCGTCATAACCACGAAGGTTATCCCAATAAACGTCGGGTTTCCATCCACTATGCCGAGACGCTCGTCGTGACATGCACGTCGTTGGAGAACTTGTCATGACGTCGCCCTTTCGTCTCTCAGAGAGTAGGTGAGTGGATAACCGTTGATTCCATAGTCGGATAACTCGTTATGCCGCGATGACCATGCCACTAAGTCAAGGCACGGATGTCCCCAAGGTAGTCTCTATAAATATTACTCTAACCAGTTAGCCAAGGTACGCAATCTAGACTATGCAACTGGCCATCCGCTTCCAAGCACTTCTCCTTACTACCGAGCACTCTTCTCTATATTCTCTACCCCATTTTCTCCTTACCCGAGTGTGATGTCCCGGATCTTTATTGGGTCTTATCAGATTCTTTTTTATTATAGGTGTCAATAACATCTTAACGGTCAACCGATCAGCTCCAGCCTTTCGGTTGCTACGCATCAGTAGCTAGCCGTCCAACTCCAGTTCCAGCCTTCAGCAACGAACGTTTGACTATCTGCCTCCGCGGTCGGTCGACCAGCTCCAGCACCCCAGCTACAATGCCTCCGCAGGCCAGCCGCTCTATTCCAGTACCAATTGCCAGCCCCAACACTGTGGCTACAACGCTTCCGCAGGCCAGTCGCTCAGTTTCAGTACCAGTCACCAATCCCAGCACCATGGCTTCAATGCCTCTACAGGCCAGCCACCCAGTTCCAGTACCAGCCCTCAGTCCCAGCATTGTGGCTTCAATGTCTTTATAGGCCAGCCACGCCAATTCCAGTACCAGCTCTCGGTTCCAACACCGTGGCTTCAATGCCTTTATAGGCCAGCCACGCTAGTGCCAGTACCAGCCCTCAGTCTCAACACCGTGGCTTCAACATCTTTACAGGCCAGCCACGCCAGTTCCAGTACCAGCTCTCAGTCCCAGCATCGCGACTACAATGCCTCCACATGCCAGTTGCTCGGTTCCATTACCAGTTGTCAGTCCGACCACTGCAACTGCAACACCTCCGTAGGCCAGCCGCTCAGTTCCAGTACTAGTTACCAGTTCCAGCACCGTGGCTTCAACGCCTTCACAGGCCAACCACTCAATTCCAGTACCGGTTGCCAGCTCCAGCACTATGGCTACGACGCCTCTCCAGGCCAGCCGTTTGAACCTAGTGCCGGTCGCCAGTCTAGCAGTTTGGCTACAATGCCTTCACAGGCCAGCCGCCCAGTTCCAGTTCTAGTTCAGGTTCCAGTCTCCGACTACAATGCCTTCACAGGCCAGCCGGCCAGCTCTAGTCTCCAGTTCCCAGTCCCAGTATTTCGGCTACAACGCCTTCACAGGCCAGCCACCCAGTTCCAGTTCCAGTTCAAGTTCCAGTCTCTTGCTACAACGCCTTCACAGGCCAGCCAGCCAGCTCCAGTCTCTAGTTCCTAGTCTCAGTATTTCTGCTACAACGCCTTCACAGGCTAGCCACCCAATTCCAATTCCAGTTCCAGTTCAGGTTCCAGTCTCTGGTAAAAATCCGACAGCATCTTGCTATTGGGTTGATAGACCCGGATTCAGAGGGGGGGGTGAATGAATCCCCTTCAAAAATTTATCGCAGAATAAAAACTTTTCACCACACTCAAATGCGACTAATGAATTAACCACAACAACCAAACATTAGCAAGCACCCCCAATAGGTTTTCCTCCTTTTCTTTCCTTTTTTTTGTATTGTTTTTGTTTTGTTTTTTTTTAATTCTCTCAAGATAAGAAGAGAATATCTATGGGGAAGGTCTTCTCCGGGGATCTAAGAAAAATCTCACTCAAGTCCAAAAGGTTGCTACAGGGTCTCCGATAGGTACAAGCTACCTGGCGACCATGTGGAAACCCACGATTCACGAGGACTCATGGAGGTTCCTGACCAAAACAAGCCAATTGCACTCGAGTGGGAATCCTCAGGTAAAGGGCTTAATTCGAACAGGAGGATGTTCCTATAGTGTGATACTCGCTTCTCCTAGTCCCACCCACGTGTAGACCTGTATAGAATATCAGAAAACACAGCTACATTTGAAACAAACCCACTGCGAATAGGATATGAGATGAAAAATAGGAAATACATAGAGGGCGGCCACAGCGGCAGCCGTTTAGGTTCCTGGGCGGCCAGGTCAATGGCTGCTCAAGGGAGCTGGATGGCCAGAGCGCAGGCCATGGGGTGTGGGGGAAGGCGGCCAGAGTCTAGGCTGTCTCCTACTGAAGGCGACCGGATAGATGGTCACCTACTATAGACCTGGGCGGCCACTGGATCAAATGCCCAGGAAGCTAGAAGGCCACGAGGTTGGTCATCCTCTGAGAAACGCAGAAATAGAGACTTAAATTAATAGAACAGAATAATGACGCATGGACCTTAATTCCTTGGATTTTGGCATTAGGAGTCACAGTGAGTAGTAGCCAGTCCCACCGTGATCGCTAGTTTGCTGTAGGTGTGAGAAAGCATTGGGCAGAGGGCGTGTAGGCTTGGATGTGTGGCCTCCCTCCCAACTACTGCCGCTGCGGCCTATAGTGCACAAGTTATAAATAAGGGAAGGGTGTGATAGCCAGAGACCTATACATGTGCCTCACAGGGGTAGGATAATCACTTGGAAGTCACCTCGAGCAAGGAGAGAGTTGGGTCCCTGCTTCACCATCCTCAGCCAGCCAAGGGCGAAGAGCTCTGCTATGTCCCGGAATGCCAAAATCCTATAAACAACCAAGGAAACCCAAAGAAACAAAAGGAAAAAGGCCATTAGTCCTGTTTCATGTAGCATCAATTCTATGAACAAGTAAGGAATAGATTATGGTGCCGTGCTTACCTGGGGGTGGTGGGAAGGGGGGATGGTCGAGACTTTCGACCACCCGCCTTCATCAAGAGTAAAATCTTGGAGGAAGCACATCAGTCTAGGTATACTATTCACCTCGGTGCTACAAAAATGTATGAAGACCTCAAGAGAACTTTCTGGTGTTCTAACATGAAAAGAGAGGTAGCCGAGTTCGTAAGTCGATGCTTGGTATGTCAACAAGTTAAAGCCGAGCGCCTCAAATCGGCTGGCAAGCTCAACCCTCTCGAAATACCGAAATGGAAATGGGATAGTATCGATATGGACTTCATTGTTGGATTACCGAACACCCGAAGTGGTTTTGATGCTATATGGGTAATTGTGGATCGGTTAACCAAGTCTGCTCACTTTTTACCTATTAAGACTAAATGGACCATGGATGTTCTAGCCGCCTTATATATCAAGGAGATCGTAAGGCTGCATGGTATTCCAAGCTCAATTATTTCGGATCGAGATCCGAGGTTCACCTCTCATTTCTGGAAGGGTTTGCAATCATCTATGGGTACTAGGCTAAGATTTAGCACTACTTTTTACCCTCAGACTGATGGACAAATCGAGAGGACAAATCAAATTATTGAAGATATGTTGAGAGCATGCATGATAGACTTCGGTGGTAGCTGACATGAACATTTACCGCTGACTGAGTTTGCTTATAACAATAGCTATCAGTCGAGTATTCAAATGGCACCATTCGAAGCATTATATGGCCGAAGTTGTCGATCGCCTTTATGCTGGAATGAGGTTGGTGACAAAGGATTGATTGGTCCCGACATTGTCCAAGACACAACTGACAAGATACAGTTGATTCAAGAAAGGATAAAGGTAGCTCAATCACGGCAAAAGAGCTATGCCGACAATCGGAGGAGAGACCTCAAATTTCAAGTGAGGGAGCACATCTTCTTAAAGATCTCACCCACACGAGGAATCAAAAGATTCGGCATCAAAGGAAAGCTGAGTCCGAGATTTATTGGCCCTTTCGAGATTCTAGAAAGAATCAGCGGGGTGGCGTACAAATTGGCCTTGCCTCCTCAACTGGCTGGTGTACACGACGTATTCCACGTATCCATGCTAAGAAAATACGCCTATGATCATTCACATGTAATTCAATTTGAAGAATTGAAGCTGCAAAAGGACTTATCATATGAAGAAAGACCGATCAAGATATCAGATCGGAAGCTACACCAACTGAGAAATCGGGCCATTCTGATGGTGAAGGTCCAAAGGAGTAAGCGTGGATTCGAGGAAGCCACATGAGAATTAGAAGAAGGATTTGAGAGATAATCCTTCAATCCATCAAAGGCTACCTGACACCTATCATCCCAATTAAATTTGACTCCTACCTTAGTAAGCTCGTAGAACGGCCTACACCTTTGTGAGTGCTGAGAGACAAATCGGCGAATAAATTGTAATCTCCCAATTAATCCTCAAAATTCTTTCAAATTCTTGGGAGGAGGCATATCTCTTAGAGCCTTCGCCTTATTGGGATCAATCTCAATACCCCTCTTGCTAATGATGAATCCGAGCAATTTTCCTGACGAAACGCCAAATACACACTTCTTAGGGTTCATTTTCAATTGATACTCTCGCGATCTTTGCAAGACCTTGGTTAGAATCCCAAGATGCTCAATCCTTGTTCTTGATTTAACAACCAGATCATCAACATACACCTCGATATAAATGTGGATCATATCGTGAAAAATTACCATCATGACCCTTTGATAGGTGGCTCCGGCATTCTTAAGTGCGAAGGGCATGACCACATAGTAATAAGTCCCCCAAGGTGTGGTGGACGATGTCTTCTCCTAGTCTTCCTTAGCTAGACGAATCTGATTGTATCCTAAAAAGCCATCCATAAAAGAGAGGGTCTTGTACCCTGCCATATTATCGATTAGAACATCAATGTGAGGGAGGGGGAAGTCATCCTTAGGACACGCGTGGTTGAGGTCCCAGAAGTCTATGCAAATCCTGACCATTCCATCCTTCTACATTACTGGGACGATGTTCGCCACCCAATTTGGATAGAGGATGACTCTAACAAATTTGGCCTTGTGAAGCTTATCGACTTCCTCTTTCATCTTGAATGCCATGTTTGGGTGAAAACGTCTCAACCGCTGCTTGATCGGGACAGATCCTAGCTTAAGTGTTAGTCGGTGTTCTACAAGTGTAGGGTCTAGTCCTGTCATATCTTCGTAACTCCATGCAAACGTGTCCTTGTATTCTCGAAGAACTAGAATAAGCACCTCTTCCTTGGAGGGCGACAAGTTTTGACTAATGAGGACAATCCTAGGGTCTTCCTCAATACCCAGATTGATTTCTTTGGTTGGTTCTTCTATTGAGGCAGACGGTTTGTCAAATCTCCGCATGCCACTGGCAAATGTGTCAATCTCGTCCTCATATTCTTCATATTCTTTGTCTCCCTCTTCGATAGGGTCTTCGTCATTCATGATTTCATAAACACCAAATCCTTCATCAAAGACACCCATACCCTCATATTCTATTTTCGTTTCCACACCACTTGCACAGGCATGCATGGGCGATTGGCCTAGATTCGTTCATTTTTAGATTTAGCCCTAAAATATGTAAAAATGGTATTTTAATGATTTAAATATATTTTAATTTCTTGTTTGAGCTTCTATGGGCGTGCATGTATGTGGGCTGGGTGGGTGATAGTTTGTTTTTGAGTTTTGTAGCTGATTCCTGTCGATTTGATCGACCGGGGCGCGACGCGGTTTAAAATTCAACCCGTTCGCCGCCCAGCTCACATGGCGGTCAGACCAGAGACCGCCATGAGCATAACGCACCACTGAGGGCGCGTTATGTGAGCATAGCGGACCTTTTCAGATCCGTTATGCCATTGGAACCCTCAGATTAGCTGTTAGCATGACACGCTATCGCGCGTCCGTTATGCTCTGGGTTTTCTGTGGATTTTCCACGCTCGGGTGACTTTATCGCACCCATGGTCGACCGCCATATGGCTTTGACCGACTGGTTTGACCAATGACCATTGACTAGTAAGGCGGTTAGCATGGCGGTTTATGATAGACACATTATGTTGATATAACGCCCCTCACCCAGTGCGTTATATCATGCATTGAGCCGAGGTTTCCTGTGGATTCCTAGTGTTCGGGAGACTATAATGGACCCAGACCCATGCGTTATATGTATCATAACGCATGAGTCCCGGTGCGTTATGCTCCCTGGGCTTCTGGCTTCAGCTCGTGCGAGTATAACGGCCATGAGAGGCGCGTTATACTCAGCATAATGCCCCATGCCTGGTGCGTTATGCTCTGCATCTCTGATTATACAGCATCATGCGTCAGGGTATAACGCACTGGGGTAGATGCGTTATACTGCACATAACGCGTTATGGTCTGCATACCTGTGCCCTGTGTTCACCTGAGCGTTCAGGTGAGCATAACGGATGACTGGAGGCGCATTATGCAATGTATGACGCCCCTGCCCTAATCCGTTATGCGAAGTAACAGTCCTGTGTTGGTCCGTTATACTTTCTGGCATTCCATTAGTGCATGTTCAGTTTCTAATGCATTCGATAATGCATATTCGCCATGTTTAAACTATTTTATAAAAATTATGGCATTATTTTATACCCCGATAGAGTAACTTTCTCTCACCTTGTGATGGAGCCACTAGTCGTAGCCCGACGATTGAGAGTGTTGTCCCACCTGGGGACGGTGGAAGGGTGATCCCGTTGACGGTTCTTAAGCTAGTTACCGTGGGCCCCCTTCTTTCAGCGGGCAGCCTGATCCAGAGGAGGCTAGAGAGTGGCTGGGTGATGTGCAGAGGATCTTCAGTGCGATCGAGTGTGTTGAGGAGGATCAGGTGGTGTTGGCTACGCATCGTCTTCAGGGAGCGACCCGTACTTGGTGGACGTCAGAGTGGGAGACAGCGTTCCAGTCTCGTCCCCTCCGGTAGATCACATGGCAGGAGTTCGTCGTGGCGTTCGAGCGCGCCTTTTGTCCGTCTTTCATCAGGACTCAGAGGCAGCGCGAGTTTATGGAGTTGACCCAGGGCGACATGTCAGTGATACAGTACCATGCCAGATTCGTCGAGTTGGGCCGTTATGCGTCGCACATCATGGCCGATGAGAAAGTGAAGATCGATCAGTTCGTCAGCGGTTTGAGGGTTGAGCTGAGGCACCATCTTCTTGCATCAGGTTTGACCAGCTTGGATGCAGCGTGCAAGGCGGCGTCGGTATTGGAGAGAGATCTGTAGAGGATTCGAGGGCAGGACAGTATTGGTTAGGTTCAGGTAGCTTTCGGTCAGCCATCGATGGGTCAGCCGCAGAGTACTGTCCAGCTTTCAGCAGGTGGTTCCTTGGCGACGCAATCAGTTGCCCCAGTGCCGGAGTCTTCTTCCTTTGGCTCAAAGATCAAGAGGTTGCTTAGGGAAGCTGGTCTTGGCAGGAAGCGTCGAAGTCGGAAGTGGCAGGCGCAGCAGGAGTCGACTGGCAGCGTTCAGTAGCCAGCGATTTTGCAGCGTCGGAGTTCGGTGAGTGGGGCTCGGGACGGGTGTCCCAGGTGTGGTGGCTCTCATCCAGACAGACCGTGTTCAGCGCCCATGATTTACTTCAGGTGTGACCAGCCAAGGCACATGGCACGTGATTGTCAGCAGAGGCCGAGTCAGCCGTCCGGGTTCCAGCAACCGCAACAGCAGTTTCAGCCTCAGCAGGTGCCAACGCAGCCGCAGCAGTACCAGCGATAGGAGCAGTTTCCTCAGTTGTCCCGGTCAGCTACTGTGGGGAGGCAGAGGTCCCGAGGTAGAGTGACTCACATGACCAGGGCAGAGGTTGAGGCATTACAGCTGGTGGAAGGTACTCTTTCGATTTTGGGTTGTGTGGCTCGCGTTTTGTTTGATTCAGGTGCTTCTCATTCGTTTATTTCAGAGGATTTTGCTCAGAGCGTGGAGGACCCGGTGACCGAGGTGTCCTGTGACATGGCGGTGGAGTTACCTACTGGTGAATTAAAGCCTTATAATTGCACACCCAATTGAACAAGGACGTAAATACAAGCCAAAGGACATAAAGGCAAAATAAAATGCTAGTGTCCCTACACATAAAAACTCAATGCTCGGGCGGGGACTCCATGCGGTCGCCCAACCATAAAGAGGCTGAAGTCGCTCGAGTCATGCTGCGTGTCTGATATCGGCGATTGGCTCTCGTGTCCTCACCAATTCTCCCCGGGTGGGAGAAGCTCGACCCTGCCGAGTAGGGGTCCTGATCGCTTTGGTAACGATCCAGCAGATCTGGATCTATCCTCTGTAGCTCAGCTCGGGTGATCCAAGTGTCATCGGACGCGGGCCATCCCCTCCAACGCCCCAAATAGCGTTGGTACACTCCACACTGGGTAGTAGTCACCTGCTCATCTAGTATATGCTCTATCTGCTCGCACTGATGAGGTAGCAAAGCTGGAGGTGGATGCTCGGGAGTGGGGTCACTCACAATGGGGGGTGACGGCTTAAAGGGCTCACTGGGTATCACCGCTGGGTCCCTACAAGCGACTGGGTCTGAGAAATTAAAAGTAGAGCTGATCTCGTACTCCTCTGGTAGATCTACAACGTATGCATTAGGACTAACTCGCCTCACTACTCAAAAGGGACCGGTGTCATGATCTTGTAGCTTCTTCACAATTTTCGAGGGAAACCATTCAGGCCTAATGCTGATCATGACATACTCGCCCTCTTGAAACTCACGGTGGTGTCTGTGGGCATCAGCCAACTCCTAGTATCATGCGTTGCTGGACTCAAGGTAGCGATGATGATGTAGACTCTGAGATAGTTGTACGGACCCATACCTACGCGATTGCAGGGGTGGTCCTGGACATCCAAACATGGACCTAGCATGTCTATGAAACTATCTGACTGGGCAACATTAGGAGAACCTAGACATCCAGAGTTGTACCTATCATGCACAAGTGTCTGACTAAATGGGGTAGACTCTGGAGGACTAGTATGTCCAAACTCACCCATTACATAACTCCTATATGATGGGGGACACGGTGAAGCATAGGAGAGAGACCGATATTCTTTTCCTTCGAAGCTTTGGGATGTGAATGCATGTAGGGTGAGATGTTGACAGGCGTGTGTGAAAGGGATATGATAGTGGACCTCTTTGACAACGTGAGGTGATGAAAAGGGGTTGAGAGGCTCACAAGGGAGGGGATCGAAAGGGTCAAAGAAATGATGACTACTCTTGACTGGTATATACATAATTTTGGTTATTTGGGGGTTAAAATGTGAAAATGATTTAAAAATAAAAAAAGTATATATGTCAAAACCTTTTTTTAACCCATCGAACCCCTCTCTCTCCCCATTTCTCTCTTTCACTCTCTCACCCTCTCTCTCTCTCCAACGGCGCTCTCTCCCCCTTGGGTGGCGTGATCGCGTTGGGCCGTCGCAGGATGCATGAGTGGCGTCATCAGAAAGCCCATGACGCGAGGAGCGTGGTGACGTCAGCCTCGAGATGAACCGCAGAGCGTGGAGACGGGGCTGGGTGAGGAAGGGCGCGGTGATCCGTGGCTTGCATGTCAGCTTAGCGTCGTTTTCATCGTGATCAAAGTAGGGGGATGGATACCCGTGCTCGTTAGGATCATTTCCCATGCCATGCCCATTGTCTTTATGTCTTCCACACGCCTGAACATCGTCATTTGGGTTTTCATGCCCTGAACATTATATTTATGTTTTAATTTGTGAAAATTATTGCATGGCCATCGTCTTTAAGTTTTTGATGGTTTGGATGTTGTGGAATGGGTGGTGGCAAGGTAGGGATAGGTTAGAAATTGTTTTCCGATTGATTTGGGTCGACTGGGAGGGGATTCCATGGGCTTTACCCTGTTCTCGATTTCCCGGTGATTAAACGGCCCTACCAGAGATCGTTCTAAAGTCACGGTCTTCTCTAGACCATTCTAACCCTTTGAACGGCCCATCATGAGACTGTGTAGGTACTTGGGTGGCTGACCCTCAATCGTGTAGAGCCTTCAAACAGTAAGGTTGTATGAATTGAATGGCCCTTAAGAGGTCTGTTCAGTCCACGGAACGGTTAGTCATTGGACCGCCTCAGAGACCATCCGTTCCATTGAACGGCCAATCGCTGGACCGCCCATACCACTGAACGGCTAGACCTTGACAGTGCATTTTTGGAACTCTATAGGGCAGTGGAGTTGAATGGCTTCACGGTGACCGTTTAAATCCCTTGAGCGGCCAGTCATGCGACCGCGTACGACTGGAGCGGCCCTTAGTTGACCGTTCATTTCCTGCAGAATTCAAATGTTTCCCTATTCATTTGATTATGCTTTTAATATTGCATATTCACCATGTTTAAATTATTTTACAAACTGTGGCTCATTTTTAGATCCCAATAGAGTACTTTCTCTTTCCTTGTGATGGAACCACTAGTCGTAGCCCGACGACCTCGAGTGTCGGCCCACCTGGGAGTGGTGGAGGTGGGGGTCTGCGGGATCCCTACTGAGCCTATGAAATGAGGCTCACCCCTGTGTTTTCAGGTGAGGCGGGGTCATTGCGGGGCGCGGCAGTGGTTCAGCGTGGTTCTTGTAGCCGAGGTTAGTCACCAATTGCCAGAGCCGAGGTATGTCCCGTGTACTTGTGCTTTTCTTTTAGTTGATTGTACTTGTATTTGAACATAAGATGTACTAGACCTTGTAGTAGTTTACTTATTTATTTAATTTTTAAATTATTATTTAGATGTTCATTGTGCTATCTCTGTAGTTATTTTAGCTTCTTACGTACCCTCACACCATCCCTTATCCCTTCCGAGTCTTCGGGCTCGTGGGAGGCGGGCCAAGATTCGAGTTGCGTCGGTTCCTTTCCGGTACTCGGATCCCAAGTCGCCACAGGATGCGACTTGAGACCAATTTAGAAGCGAGCCTGAGACTCTAGGCAAGCTCGCGACTCGTCCCTAGGAAGAGAAGTGTGCAGATCTATGCGGTTGAGAAACTGACTATGAGTCAAGGATATTCGGCTCAAACTCGTGCTTGGATCGAGTCACGGGACGGGTTACGCATTCACTCTCTCTCATAGTAGTGATAAAATTAGAACGAGCTAGTTATCCTATCACTCAAGCAGCGGCAAATAAATACATATATGAAATGAGCAATGCGACAAATAGAGGAGCGAAAATGTACCTCCACGCTCTGAGCTTGGGGAGGACGATCCTGGCCAAGACTTGTACTCCTGGTATAGTAAATAATCAATAATTACAGTAATGAATTTTACTGCCCACTCTATGTAGGGAGGTAAAGGGCTACACGTGGGACTCGGGAGTATTGAGATCAGGTTGACGGGCAGCGTTTTGGGCAGCTCTGGTGGTGCCAACACGTAGCTGTTCAGTGCTGGCCGGACAGCGCGTGCTGACGATCATGGGGACCATGCGCTGGTCGGGTGGCCGATCTGGTTGGGATTGGTCCCATTACGAAGAGAACTCCTGGAGGGACAATCCTTTGGAAGGGTTCGTGCTGGATTGCCTTGTGGAAGGCAAGACGACCCGACTTGAGGGGTGTTACTGGTTACTGTCTCGAACCTATTCTGAACTACGCGACTCGGCAAAAATAATTGCTGTGATCAAATCTGATGTCGGATTGACGTGAAACTGAGCCGTTGCCAAGCTCTTTCGATGGTCTACGATCACCTGGTGTTACAGGAATTTTCCTGTTGCTGTATTCTCATACTCTCTTTGAGGCCCAAAAGTAAAAATACAATAGGAAACCTCAGGGGCCAGTCACCGAAGGAGTCCAACAAATGAGCAAGTGCAAGCCGTTAGTTTCCCATTCCCCAACCAATCTACTCCACCTTGCTTCCAACAGCATCCCCGCAACCCCCAATTACCCGCTCTACAAAATGTCCAACCATCTTTTCCAGTTCCCCAGCAACCACAACAACTCCACAATAAGTACCACAATGTCCCTCCTCCCAATGGCTATGCACCCAAATGCCCAGGTCCGAAGAGGGCTCAATACCCGTCTTTGATAGAAACCCTCCCAGACATTTTCTCGGCCCTCATGTCCATCGGTGCTTTGCAACTTCCTCCAGAATGGCCTAATTGGAATCTAGCCATTGATCAGTCTAGATATTGCATGTTCCACCAGTAGCCCAGGCACACAATAGAAAGTTGTTTCCAGTTTAGAGATTTTATCTATGATCTGCATGAAGGACAGCGCATCAATTGGGCCGAAATGTACAAGTTCATCATCGAGATCAAGGAGAAGAGAAGGCAGGCGCCGAGGCAATAAGCGCCGCAACCACAACAGTAGCACCAGCAGCTTGCGCAGGATCTGGGGATGCATCAGAATCCGATGCCCAACCATCCACCCACTCTGAATCCTTCACCGCCAGCACCAGCTCAAGTAAACCTTGTCCACCACCCGGGCCCCAACGTCGAGTGGTATTATGATGATGAGTCTTCTGTTCAGCGGTTCATAGCCCTCCATCACACCTACCGCAACTCTCCGCCGCCTTCTACCTCTATCATCCTCCCGCCAAATCATCCAACCGCCACCACCCTTCCAGAGACCGTCACAAGCATAATGGTCCCTCGATAGACCGTTATATCTCGTTCGTCATTTTTTCATCTTTCGAGGTCATGGAGTGTGACGGACCAGACCTGGTCCGTTACAGGAGTATAATGCACTAGTTTAGGCACGTTATGCTCGGGTTGTTTTCGAGGCCTGCTCCTGTGTCAGACCCTCGACGATCATGCTTCCTCAAAGACC
Organism: Amorphophallus titanum; assembly: GCA_024336825.1. Classification (NCBI taxonomy): domain Eukaryota; kingdom Viridiplantae; phylum Streptophyta; class Magnoliopsida; order Alismatales; family Araceae; genus Amorphophallus; species Amorphophallus titanum. Next base: position 2,610,575 of record JANBPO010006516.1, read on the forward strand.
GGGTCAGTCAGTTCATTTAACGGATCTATCCCTGTGCGTTATAGTTTAGGTAACGCACCGGTGTGAGACCGTTATATCGTGCTTGACTGGCGTTTGTCTGGCTATGGCGATTAGTGTAACGCGCCTACCCCCATGCACCATGTGGCTGTGGCAGACTCAGCTTGGTCCGTTATATGTCGTTCTGTCTGTGATGAGTGGTTTTGGGTCTGTTGGCCATAACGCCCCTATCCTAGTGCGTTACGCTTGTATAACGCGCCTATGGAGGCCCGTTACTTGCCCTTCATTTAAGTTGTTGTCCGTTGGCCATAATGCCCCTATCCTGGTGCGTTATGCTGATATGGCGTGCCTGTTCTGGTGCGTTACATGGTCTGTATTAGATTTCAGATCTGCTTGTCCTGACACCCCTTCTCTGGTGCGTTAGAGTAGGTAATGCCCCTATGCTGGTGTGTTATGGTCCTATTGTTAGCCGTGATGGTCGTCGTTCTGTTCTGTGTGTTGGTCTGTCTTAGGTTGTGTTCTAGAGCGGTGTCTGTTTGTCGGGAGTTTCTGGATCGGTCGGCTTAGGTGTCTGGGTATGGTCTTTTCCTTGACTACGACGGTACCCTAACGACTCAATCTAGAACTGCCAGTGTCGTTGCCTCTGGTTGCGTAGCGGCTGCCTCTTGACTGTCGGGTTCACCTAGTGGTTGAGTGATGGTTCGCCTTGCCCAGAGTGCTGTTGTCGTCCACCGCTCTGATTTTGCTTGTCTTGGCTTGATCTCGTGGTTTGCCCGTGACCCGTGGGTGTCCGTTGACATCCTATGAGGGCAGTGACCATGATGGGATGGCCAGGAGTGCTTGTGCATGCAGTGTGTGTATCTGTATGTGTGTGTCACGTCTAGTTTCGGTCAACCTGGTGAGACTAGGGGTTGACAGGCGACGTTGTGTGTGTCTCAACAGCTTTGTCCAATCTGAGGTTATGTTTCTGGATGTCTCGAGGTATCATCTTACCTCGATTTATGTGTCCAAGTGTGCTGAGGGTTCTTGGTATTCCCTTATGTCTCTGTGAGTCGTTTCATTAGAGTGTCATTTTCCCTGGCTTAGGATTAGACTGATTGGCGGTTGTTTCACTGTGAGCAACAATCTTGGCCTAGAGTCTGGTGACTCGAGGATCGTTATGCTAGTAGGTCTAGTTTCCTTGTCCTCAGTTTGTCGACAGTTTCCTATGCTGCTATTGGTGCTTTGAAGTATGCGCGATAGTGCTCTCTGGCCTATCTGTACTTTCACACCCGTGTTTTGAGTCTCCTTGTCTTGTGAGCCTCCACTAGTCGTAGCCTTACGGCACGCTTTGGCGTGATGGCTCTTGTAGCGGGACACTTTCCCGGTTTATGGTTCTTAAGCTAGTTCTGTGGGGCCCCGGCCCAACTGTAGCATCCTTCGGAGGGGGAATACTAGCTAGTGGCCTGGCTTAGGCAGTGGGCCAGTGTGTGCACACGTGGTCAGGGACTTTGGACTCGCGTCGTTAGACGTGAGCCTGACTAGTCACTCGCATTATGGTACTGTTCTGATTATGGCAGTGTCTTTGTCTCGGCCTAGTCCTTGCGGTAGGTTACGTGGACAAGACGCTAGTAGGCGCAGCATAAGACGTCAGTGGACGCAGTTGGCTGTTCTTCTGGTGGTGAGGCACTCTAGTCACGTGGCACGTGACTCTTCGCGGTTCTCTTCATGCTCCTCGCACGTAGTGACCTCTCCGGGTTAGCCTTCTCTTGGCTTTTCCTGAGGTCGATGTCCTGTTGCATGCATGACGTTCTAGTCATGCGTAGGGCAGCATGCACGACGTTCTAGTCGTGTCGTCTGTGTCTGAGTTTGTCTAGGATTTTCCTAAGTTTTCTTGTTGGTCTTGCAGGTCTTCATTTGGAGCCTGGCGTCTTGTCGACAATTCGATAAGCTTCTGACTTTTCCCAGTTCAGAGTTCATCATTCTGTCCTTGTTTGGTGTAGTGTCTGCTTGGAGTAGTTTCGAGGGCCGAGGTTAGTTCGGTAGTCGTGCTCGTATGGTACGGCTTCTTCCCTTTCCTTATAGCTCCCCTGTACTTAGTTGCTCCCTACTCCTACTACCCTTTCTTTATAGCTTTGTAGTTTAGCATTCCTGCTTAACTACTGCCTATTGCTTACCTACTGTTACTTGCTGTTTTAGCATGTTACTGCATGTTTTCCATTGGGGATCCGCATGACCCCTACTGAGCTAGTAACACGATGCTCACCCCTACTTTTCAGGTGGTCGCTGTCATCATCGTTCGTTTTGCTTCCGCAGTTCTTGGAGTTGTGTTCTCGTAGTGGACAGCTGGTACCTTCGTCGCGCTTCCCCCGACTTTCTGGTACGTATTTACTTTTCTATCAACTATACTTGGCACTTGTTTTCTTTCCTTTGGACTTGACTCTGGGCTATAATTGTTAAATTTAAACTGTTAATCATGATGAACCAGAAACTCCCCCTCACTTTATGCATGAGATTTTCTAAAATGTATGAATGATGCCATGTCTTAGTCTAGATGTATGCAATGTTGACCCATGGAACTAGGTGAAGACTAGTCTCTACACATGATGTGGGTATCCAGACAGACATAATCTGCCCTTCTCCTAGCGTACCATTTGATATACCTATGGGTCAAGCATGAAATGCAACATACAGACATGCAATTACAGTCGAGACACATCCAGCATTTATGTCATTCAGACAGTACTGAAATTCAAGTATTAAGACAATTCAAAAGCATTCATGCTGAAAATATATTTAACTGATATTCAAGCAGAGAATTTACAAATACCAAGCTCTCTTCTTAAAAACTTAAATCTTTCATTACCAAGAGGCTTGTATAGGCACCTAATTTTAGACATCCCACGGACCCCCAATGGACCTTCGTGTGAATGACGCTTAATTGTTGTACTTGATTTACCAATGTTTTGAGTTTTAAAGCCTAGCCCGTAGCCTTAAAGCTATTGGGCCTTGTCCACTTAAGGGGCCCAAGGAGCATGGTCTGGGCGGCCAGGGCGATGGCCGCCCTCCTCTCCTGGGTGGACAAAGACCTGGCCACCCTCCCCTTCAAGGAGGCCAAAGACTTGGCCGCCCTCCTCTGTTTACTCAGTCAGAGAAAGTGGCCCAGCTTGTGGGCACGTTCTTCCCCCCATTTTGCATGATCTTTTTCCCACGATTTGAAACTCCGAGCTCAATGGACAAAAGGGGCGATCCCCAAGGTCCAGACGAGAAGGACAAAGAGACAGGACGGAGGGACGGACGGACAGAGGGGGAGAGACGGAGGAGGCCATTTTGGGTGGAGCGGAGTAGATTTTGGGCTCTCGCCAAGTTCCTCTCGGAGGGTGAGAAGAGCTACACCGGTCGTCTTCCTCCTGCTTCCCTTGATTCGGGTTGAACTCCTTAGCTCCTACTCCCGACTTGCATCACGGCTTCCAGGTAGGTACGTTGCATGTAGTACAACTCTTAAGCTCCTACACGTAGAGGTTTTCCTCCCAAAACAAATGGGAAGGTAGGTAGTCTCGGCCATCCCCCCTTCCCAGCACCCCCAGGTAAACTTGCCACCATCATTCTCATTCTGTTCATTCTATTAGAGTAAATACTACACCTTCCCTTTTACTACTGGCCTCTCTTTCATTTCTTCTTTGAGCTACGTTGCAGGACTTCAGCATAAGGGACTCCCAAGCTTCGTAGTCCCCATTGATTTGATTGGCGACTAACTGGGAGTCGGTGTGAATTCTGACTCGCTCGGCTCCCAGATGTCGCGCCATCCTAGCCTCAGAGATGACAGCCTTATACTCGGAGACGTTGTTAGATGCTGGGAAGTTGAATATCAGGGCGTATTGTAGCTCTGCTCCTTTTGGAGATCTCAGGAGGATACCGGCACTGCAGCCAACCAAATTGGAGGATTCATCAACAAATAGGTCCCAAGCGGGGCCAGATGTTGATAGGGATGTTTCCTCGGTCGGGACAGTGCTCTCTACAATGAAGTCTGCGAGGGCCTGTCCCTTGATGGCCATGCAGGAGCGGTAAGAGATGTCATAGGCCTCAAGCAGTATGGCCCATTTGACGAGGCGACCTGAAGCTTCGGGATGAGCCAAGATCTTCTTCAGGGGCTTGTTAGTCAGAACCACGATGGAGTGTCCTTAAAAGTAGGGCCGGAGGTATTTAGCTGAGGTCACCAACGCTAGCATGAGTTTCTTGGTTGTAGGGTACCTCCTTTCAGCCTCGAGGAGCACCTTACTGACGTAATACATGGGCTTTTGTACACCTATATCATCTTGAACAAAGATCGAGCTTACTGTCGAGGGAGTCGCCGAGAGATAGAGGTATAACGTCTCTCCGGGCACAGGCTTTGATAACACTGGAGGTGAAGCCAGAAATTCCTTTAGCTCAGTGAATGTCTTCTGGCGCTCACTATCCAGGCGAAGGTGGCAGACGCCAGCTTGGGCCCTCTTAGCAAGTTAAAGAAGGGCAGGCATCACTCTGCCGCTCAGGATAGGAAATGGTTGAGTGCAACAATTCTTCTAGTCAGGTGCTGAACATCTTTGATACAAGTGGGTGGCTGCATGTCTAGGATGGCCTGGACCCTATCGGGGTTGGCCTCGATCCCTCGCTGAGTCACCAAGAACCCCAAGAACTTTTCAGACCTAACCCCAAAGGCACACTTAGCCGGATTAAGCTTCATATTATACCTCTAGAGAGTGTTGAAGATTTCGGCCAGGTCAGCGAAATGGTCCTCGACCTTGGGTGTCCTGACGAGCATGTCATCAATATAGGCCTCAACATTCTGCCCGATCTGGTCTTTAAAGATTTGGTTGATCAACCTCTGATAAGTTGCTCCGGTATTCTTTAGCCCGAAAGGCATTCAGGTTTAACAGTATATGCCGAAGTTGGTGACGAAGGTGATTTTCTCAAGGCCTCGCCGACCAGCCGGCAGGCGCCGGTCGCGTTCTGGGTGAACACCACCGCGTACTCGGCCGGATCGGCGGATCTATAAAACCCACCATGGCGTGGCCAAGGGCAAGAAGATGCATGGAGCTCATCCCCGGGACTACAAACGGCACGTGAAGGACTTGGTTGGCTGGTTTTGTGTTTGCTAGGCTTGATCTGAGGGCATGTCGCATGATTGCCCCCCCCTACAGTGTTTAGGCAAAACACAAACCTCCTTGGCCTTAAGGAGCACACCCTATCTGGATGTCATTTGATGATCACATGTTGCCCAGATGCTAATCAATGAAAGCACTCTACTTGGACCCTACCTCGATAATCGTGCATGGCCCTAATACTATTGAATGAAAGCACTCCACCCGGGCTCTATCTCGATAGTCGTACATTACTCAAATGTTGCCTTCATGAATGCACCCTGCATGACATCTGTCTCGATGTTCGTGCATGACCCTGATGCTACTTTTATGAAAGCACCTTGCTCGATCTCTGCCTCAGCGTTTGTGCACAACCTTGATGCTGCTTTTATGAAAGCACCTAGCCCGGTCTCTAACTCCATGTTCATGCATGACCCAGAGTTGCTTGATGAGAGCACCCCACCTAGTCCCTGCCTCGATGATCATGCACTAGCAGATGTTTTTTGATGAAAGTACCCTACCCAATTCCTTGCCTCGATGATCATGTGCCGCCTAGGTGTCACCTCGATAAGCATGCCCTTAATGCGGTTACCCAAACTACGGGCATACTTCACAAGTCTTGACGTAAGATGAGGTGTCAAGCCCCTGCCTCTGTGGATGCACCCCTAGCATGACCACCAGGGTCTCACAGTGCCTAGTCCCTTCAGTCACAATGGTCCCCCCGGCACCTAACTATCAGCCTCAGACGTGCCCCGAGCACAACCATCAAGGTCTCACGGCACTCATCTCATTCAGTCTCAATGGTGCCCTTAGCACTCGACTGCCCAGCTACTCCAGTCCCAAAGGTGCCCCAGGCACCATTTCACCGAGCCCAGACAATGCCGAGCTATTCTAGCCCCAACGGTGGTCAAGAACTCTGGTCCCAGTGGTGCTGTGGGTGTAGAAATATGGAACGTGGCGTCACAAGTCACATGAACAAGCATATGTGCATGAGTGATAACATAATGTGCCAATCAAGTGAACATCATGAATATGTGACTATGTAAACATGGTAGCATGATCATATAGCCTGGTGCTCTTCTCTGTTGCACTTAGACTTTTTCTGCTCGGTTGCTCGCTGGATCAGTGCTCGAGGTGTGTTACATTGCGATTTTCTGTGGATTGCGATGGCGCCTAGTGTGTACTGAGATGCGAAGGCGGAGGTTCTTTCTGATACCTTTGTGCATTGTTGAGTGCGCAGCGGAAGCATGTGGGCTAATGACCCACGAGCCGAGGATTCTTTTCATACAATTCTGCCTGGTCGAGAGAATTGCTCCTTCTCAATGTGACTCCGTCTTAGCTGCATGTGCCTAGACGTTGTCGTGACCGTGCTGTTGTCAGTAATTTCTCTAGTTTTAATGTTGGCATTTGCGAGTGTTGGGGAAATTGTCAACTTCCCTGCTGATAAAGTATCCTCTACTCTGCATTCATTCTTGTGGGTGTTGTGCTCTCGAGGCGTGTTCGTAGTCCTTGAGATGCATTCCCCAAGATTGTGGTGTCTTTTGTCGTTTTGCGATTGATTTCAATTACTGTGGGTCTTTCCTTGGTAAACGGCCGGATGCGTGACTCGCTCCTTGTAGTCGTGTGCTCAGCTGCCGCGTGCCTTGATACGACCCTGCTTGCAGTGTGTTCTGCAGTTCTGTGTGCTGTACGGAGCTAGAATCCTACAGGTGCTGTTGTCATTATCAGTTACTTTTATAAGTGCAGTTTTCGTATATGTGCTAGACCATCATCTTGTCAGTAGCTTGTTGTACTCCTTTTCTCGGTGGTGTAGCTCGCGACTCGATCAGATGTGATATCTGAGTAAGAACTGACTTAATGCTGTGTGTGGTCCAGTGTTGTTGATTTTACTATCATTCTTCCGTGTAATTGTCATTGGCGTCATGTGTGCCTGGTGTTCCCTGTCTCCTTTGGCACTGGAGCCGATGGTGTCGTCAGGCTGTCAGCTGAGAGGACTATATTTCCCTGTGTAAGCTGATGTTGGTTATGCCTATCGCTTCTGTTGATTTGTTTCTCGGTGTTTGTTACTCTGGCAGTCGTGTCTCTTACCTTGCAAGACATAAACGACGTTGTCTTGTTTCAGATGTGTCTGACTCGTGTTCACTTGTGGTCATGCTCACTCCTAAGCGTGTATCCGTGACAATAGTCGGACGCTGTTCCTCTGGACTCTGTTTCTTGTATTTTGTGTCTATAATTGTCAGGTTGTTCTTCCCTGTCTTACCCTTGTTAGTCCTTAAATTTTGAGGATGAAATTTCTTAAAGGAGGGGGAAGGTACCAGCTGTCCACAACAACACGCTACGAGCACGTGCACCAAGAATCACACGGAAGCCGAACAAACGACCATCACCTGAAAAGTAGGGGTGAGCCTCGTGTCACTGGCTCAGTATGGGTCACGTGGATCCCCACTGGAAAACATGCTAAAACAGCAAGTAAACAACAGCAGTAGTAAGGCAGGAAAGCTAAACTATAAAGCTGTAAAGAAGAGGAAGTAGGAGTAGGGAGCAGGAAGGGACGAGGGGAATAACCCGTGCCACACTAGCAACTGCCAAACTAACCTCAGCACCCAAAGCTACTCCTAGCAATGACAGAAGGGGCGATCCTAACTCAGAAGGTCAGGAGACATCGATCCATCGAAAAACACGAGGCCAACAAGTAAGGCCTACGAGGCCAGACCGGAAGTGTAGAAAAGACCTAGACGGACATAGATGCAGACTAGAAGGCACACACGACCTGAATGTCATGCACGTACTTCCAGACACGACCACTCACGACCTGAACGTCGTGCACAAGACCCAACACTGACCTCAGGTAATGCCACAGATAGGCTAACCCAGCCAGGTCACGACGCTCAAGAAACACGAGAGTCACGAGAGTTACTGATCACGTGACGTCACCCCACCACTAGAAGAATAGCCAGCTGCATCCACTAACATCTAATGCCGCGCCTACTAGTGTCTTGTCTACCACTGCCCCTCACCGGGTTGAGACTAAGACACTTTCGAAAACAGAATAAGTACCGTCGCGAGTAACTAGACAGGGGAACGCCTGTCAGCGTCAGTCCAAGGCCCCTGACCACGTATGCACACATTGGCTCTTGCCTAAGCCAGGCTTCTAGCTAGTATTCTCCCCCCGTAGGACGCTACGGTCGAAGGCAACCATGCCGAGCTGGGAGCCCATGGAACTAGCTTAAAAACCATGTAACGGAAACACCCTTCCACCTCCCCCGAGGTGGGTCGACAGCCAAAGTCTAGGGCTACTACTAGTGGAGGATCACGAGACACAGACTCTAAAACATGAGTGCCAAAGTACAGACAGTTTACGTAGCACTGTCACCCATACTTCAAGGCACCAGTGGCAGTATGACCACTACCGACAGACTCAGAACAAGGCAACTAGACCTACTCACGTAACGATCCTTGAGTCATACGACTCGGAGGCAAGATCGTCACGGATAGTGGAATAAGCCGCCAAATGATCTATTCCTAAGCCAGAGGAAACGACTCTCCATTTCACTCTCTCACTCTCTCTCTCTTTCTCTCGAATCCCTCTCTCTCCCTCACTCGTTCTCTCTCCATCTCTCTCAGTTTCGGCCCAGACGAGGTCTGATCGAGACGTGGGAGGTGCCGACAGAACGAGCTCGACGTGAGGAACGCATGGACACCCTTCTTCCCTTGGTTCGTGGAGCGTGGAGACAAGACGGGTCGAGTGGAGCCGTGTTGTGTTGTCATCCGATCTGCACCGAATCGTGGTTTTCATCGCGCAAGAGGTAGGGGGATGGACTCCTCTCCTTGTTAGGACACCGCCAGTACCACATGCACCGTGGTCTGATGCCCTTTTCATCATTTTTCGTTCATGTTTCCATGCTAGAGTAATTTAGCCCCTTTTTCTTAAAATCAACTCCATGGGCATCGTCTTTCAATTTTAATGGTATGTTTAGCTGTAGGAGGTTGATGTGGCATGGTGGGATAGCTTAGGAACGTGTTTCCCTATGATTCCCATCGATTTTGGTCGATTGGGAGGGAGTTTGATTTCGGGCTCCGTAATCTCGCAACCCAGACAGTGTAACGCGCCACCCCAGGCGCATTACAGTCCCCTAACGCGTTTTCTTAGGTGCGTTGCCTTCCTTGTAACGGTCCAGACTGTTACTTGACCTTTGACCAATCGTTTGACCGTTGACCTAGTAAGGCAGTTAGACTAGTGGTGCATGGTAGGTCCGTTACAGTACTATAATGCCCCGGCTCTGGTGCGTCATATCATGCATGAAATTGTGGATTTCTATGGTTTTTTTGTGTTCGGGTGCCTTTAACGGGCTTGAACCCGTGCGTTATAATCACGTAGTGCACCTGCCTTGGTGCATTATGTTTCTATTCAACTGTGGATTCCTAGGAGTTCTGGTGCCCTTGACAGACTGGTCCTAGTGTGTTAGGGTTATATAGTGCAATTGCCTTGGTGCGTTATATTTTCTGAGTGACTAGTGAGTGTAACGAGCCATGTGAGGCGCGTTACGTTACTGCAACGTCCCATCCTTGGTGCGTTATAGCCTGTGTGTGTCTGTATACTTGTATTCCTTGCATCGTTCGGGTGAGTGTAACAGACTCAAGGGGGCGCATCACAGGTCATGTAGCGCACCTCCCTTGATCCGTCATATGCTGTAACCATGCTGCGTAGGCGCGTTATATCCTCTGCATGTTCCATAGTGTTACATGTTCATTCCTAAATGCATTTCGTGTTTCCTAGGTGCCAGTAGAGGGCCAGCAAGACTCAAGGCTAGTCTCCCCTAAGGTACGGATGCTCAATTCAAAGAGTTGGCAATGGCCGACAGGTGCGGATTCACTCTCTCACATCCACGGTGGTCACACAATGGTGATGGGGCCTTGGGACCGAGCACTCTCTCCCTTAACTGACAGCGTAATTGAAGAATGTTAAATGAACAAGCACAAATTGGAGCAAGGGCCGAGAGCTTACCTAGCCGATTTGAAGAAACCGACTCCGGTCAGAGACGTGGGCGAGCGAGGAGGCGAGGGTATGCACCCGCTCGCCGCGCCTGTGTAGCTTTGACCTGCTTAAAGTGTTTACAACACTACGCCTCTCGCAGGAGGAGGATCTTTGGGTGGGGGTTAATTTCTTACAACCAAAACTACCTCCACGCAGGGAGGGGCCTTCAGCCGGCTAAGCGGGGAGGGGAAGAAAAGGGGTGAGGAGCTTTAACGGTCGGCGAAGTCGGTTCTGTCCTCTCTCAGGAATAGAGGATAGATAGTCGTTGCTGGAATTGTTGTGGTCACTCCCAAACTCCTTTGTCAGTGAGACCAGTGCCAAAATTTCGTTGGTTGACCCAGAAAGGTGCTAGAATTTTTGTAGGAGCTTTGGAAGCTGGCGCTGGTCGGGGTGGGACTGGAAGCGGAGGCTTTGTTCTCTGATTCTGATGGTCTCAGCACCGCAGCATTAGGAAGATGAAGCCACCACGAGCTGTCCCGAACTTCAAATTGAGCACAGTTGATGGCGTTGGAACCGTTGACGAGTTGCCTTTGAAACGGACCCACGGGGGTGCCAGCCGATATCGGAGTAGGTCGCAGCAGCCCGAATAGTGACAGGGTGTTAGTTCAATCTTAGGGAAGATAGAACTGCACACCCTGGGAGAAAATGGAGAAGAATTTGGTCAGGTTGCCGAATGGAGTGCCACTTCTTGGAGGAGGAGGGAGACTCGCAGTAGAAGGTCCCGGTCGAACCCCACCTTCAGATCTTTAGGTGAGCAGGTGTGACAGCTTCTGCAAGTCACCTCTGGATGCTGATCAAAACCCTTCTGCGCAGTCGGAGGAGATTACTTGCCCTGGACAGCCACTAACTCAGAATGAGACGAGACGACCACCGTTGAGAAGAAGACTCAAAGACGCTTCCAGAGGTAGCTCTTGCGCCTCCTAAATCACCTGATGTGGCGGAGATAAAGAGTAAGATCCTCGAGGTAGCTCATAAATCTGATACACGTAGAGAGCAGAAGATGACATTAATCATCCAATCATATACCATGAAAGAATTGAAACACAAGCTTGTGCATCAAACAGATTTTCAGGGGTCGATTAGTTTAAAAACAATGCAGCAAAAGATATAGAGATGTAGCAAGGGGCATGCACTCAAGTTCTTTATTTTTGACACCAATAGCTGAGTCTGGAATACAAACAGATCAGCTTTACAGTTATGGCAAAAGGGAATCAACTGAATCTCTCCTTTGGCAATGAAAGACAGGTGGGAAGAAGTGATACTAATTGATATGAATTCAGATGATGGAATATTCAAAGACCATCTAGCACACTTGAGTGAGAGGCTAACAAGACGGACAGCCAAAGTCCAATGGAAAATAGATAAGTCTATGGATGCTCCCCCTGACTCAATGCAATGGGTTGTGATCTTGTTAGATTTTTTAAACATGATGATATGCAATGCACTACCCTACATATATGCATATGGAATGACTCTTCTAAGAGGATTCTCTGAATGAGAGCATGAGAGTCAAGAAGATCATGCAAGAGCAGCCAAACTCCCTCTGACTAAATGCATGAAATACAATGAAGGCATAGCACAAGATTCCAAACTTTATGCTAAAGGAAAAAGCATGCAGATCAGTCAAAGGTAGACTACCACCCACATGATATGTAATTCAAATTTCCAGATGATTTCATTTAAAATTCAGATCAAATTTTTGGATGTGGGAATATATGCATGAAGTTCTAGACCAAAGTTAATCATGCTGTGCAATCACTCAAGTTTAACTAACAGATTAAGCAAAGGATGCAGTGACAGGGAATTTAGCAGATTTACCTAACAAGCTCAGAATTGGGGGTCACTTCAAGTTCCTTGGTTTATTACCCCCTTGATTTCAGACTGTTGGCCCGGTTAATAGGCAATCGAGAGGGGGGTGAATTGATTGCCTCCCCTTTTCGACGAATTTAAAGTTAAACAAATTTTTCCACAAAGATGTTAAGAAAAGACTAGATCAGGATTGATTGAAATGATGAGAGATTAGCAAGCAATCACTCACAACTCTCAATGTTTGATGATGATCACTCAGATATCACAGAATGAGCGGACAGTTAATAAATTCTCGTCTCACCAATTCAGACTCGTAATATGAACGTGAAAAAGTAAGCCAATCACACAACCATCAAACCACAAATAGACAGTGCAAGAGGAGTTTTTAGGTGGTTCGGGACCTCACAGGCTCCCTGAGGGTGCACCGGAGAAGGACTCCTAAGAGTGTACTGGTGAGGGGGTTTAGTGTGCCGGTGAAGGTCACTCGAGGGCACACCAGCGAAGGCCACTGGGGTTGTATCGGTGAAGGCCACTCCTAAGGAGTGCTGGCGAAGACTCCTCATGGCGTGCCAGGGAAGGGCCGCCTGAGGCACGCCGGGGAAGACTCATGCAAAGGAGTCTTAAGCTACTTCTCTCTTCTTTCTTTTCCTCCCCTTTTGCTTACAGTGGAGCCTTCTCCCCCTTTATAGTTCTTGATTTCTTATTGTCTATAGTTTGTTCTGATCTTTGTTCATTGTTCTTTGCAGATAAATGGCTGCTCCAAGTGGTTCTTCCACTCCCGTTGCTGTTGGTGCCAGACGCATCCCTCCACCTCCCGTGCCAGTGGTCACATGGATCAATGTTGAAGATCTAGACTGAGATCATGCTGAGGTAGCGGCACTGGCCGAATCCTCAGGCTCGAACACCGAGAGCATGGATGTTTGGATGCTTGCCAAGGCTGAGAAGGGTTTCACCTTTGACCGCACCACATGGAGCTACAGGGGAGTTTCCCAAAGGACTATTGCATCCTCTATGGTTTTGATAATGGTCTACACTATAAGTCAATTGCAGGTTTTCATGATGTGTTCTTCATTGAAGTTCCCATAATCGTTCTGCATTTGAAATCCTTCATTGAGAAGTCCATGCACTTTTTACTTCTTCTTCATTAGAATTAACTCCGTGCATCTTTCTCCTTGTTGAAAGACCAGAGCACGAGCATTTGCATTTGAAGTTCATGCATTGGAAAGTCTACAGTTTTTTGCATTCATGCATACTTGTCTTTAGCTTATGTCAAAGTCTGTGCAAACTTTCTAGTCCATGCACGTTTCTGTAAAGCCGTGTATTTTGTGTTGAACCTAAGTCCATGCATAGTCCGTGCATTTCAATGTCCATGCATACTTCAACCCCGTGCGTGTTTTATCTTCACTTCACAAAGCCCATGCACATTGTGCATCAGTGTTATATAAAGTCAGTGTGAACTTTCAAGTCCGTGCAGATTTTTCTCATAAGAGTCCATGCATGTTTTTTCCAAGTCCGTGCAGATTTTTCCTTATAAGAGTCCATGCATATTTCAAGTCTACCAAGTTCGTGCAGATTTTCCTTATCAGAGTCCTTGCATATCTTAAGTCAAGAAAGCTCGTGCATGTTTTTCAACAAAGCCCATGCATGTTTTCAAACTGGAGGTTGCCATGATCGAATTCCAAAATGGTGAGGTTTGTGTGCACATTGTGAATGACGTACTCTTCGTTGGGAAGTACTCAGGAGCATATGTGCAGCCGTCGGATGGACGAGTGTTTTACGTAATGGAAGTTTACCCTGGAATGATCCATACGGGACTTGCGGGGGAATTCTGTTACCCAGACGATATACTAAACTTTCACCCCAGGCTGACGATCCGTGACCGCAGCCATGAACCCGCCAATAAAGTTCTACCCCCACTGAAGTCGAGTAAATGGTGAATGCTATTTCAGAGTAGAATACGTAAGGCAGAGCCTAGTACTTGGTTCTGCTCCAAACACCCGAATACCTTTTTGATCAAGACAGACTGCGATTATCATAGAGATTATTGTCCTGACTGCCTTCGTTGGATAAAAGGTTTCTATAAACACAACGCTTTCCTATACAAAACACGGAGGGTCAGCAGTGACTGACACAGCAACAGCAGAAAACATTATTTCATTTGAAAACCCTCGCCCCAAGTTCTCAGTCTTGCCTGGAGGTAAGCCACCAGAGGACATGTTGTGGCTGAGGAAAATCCCGGTTGGGTATGGCATCATCATCCGCCCCAAGAATGCACCACATGAGGCCAAGTTCCTGGCTAAGTGGTTGCAGGTGGTGGATCACAAACAGGTGGTGACCACTCTGTATGATGGTGTCACTCGTTCATATTTCCCGGTACACACAGATGATTTCTCCCGAGCACACGAGTGCTTGGAGGTTGAGATCATCGAGTACCCACAACAACAAGACATAACAAATGGGACAGGTAATATCGATCAAAGACCCGTTGGACTGGTGGACCCTCAGGTTTCTGAGGGAGAGCATAGCGGCGGGGAAGGCACGCAATGATCTGATCTGCGTGAATAAAGAGCAGAAGATGTTCACGGAAATCGTCCGTAAGGCATCAACTTTCCATTGACAATAAGCCTGATAGGTCTTATAAATCGGGCGGATGCACTACGTTCTGGACATCTGTAGGCAATGTGGAACGGAATTTCCCAAGACTAGTAATCGAAGGAAATTCTGTTCCCGTTCTTGCGTCTACAAGAATAGGAAAGATAAAGTTCGAAGCTGGGAAAAGGCCAATCCTGCTCACGTGCTCTGTCACAGAGCTAAATACAGAGCCAATAAAAAGGGATTGGAATTCAACCTGTCTCCTGAGGACATTAAAGTTGTGGATGTTTGCCCAATTTTAGGACTACCTTTAAAGACTTACGATAAACCTGGATTTTATAACGACAGCATTTCTTTAGATCGTATCGATCCTAATAAAGGTTATGTTAAAGGGAATGTACGTGTTATCAGCAATCGTGCAAATCTCTTAAAATCTAACGCTTCTGTTGAAGAACTTGAATTAGTTTTAGAAGATTTGCGTGCATTACGTACTTGATATAGAAGCGAACGGGCTTGAAAACCCTACCAAGGTTTGGGTGGTGGTTCTCCAAGACATAAAGACTAAACAACTCCATATATTTAGGAATTTATTAGATGACGCAGATGAGCTTAGAAAATGTAGAGAGCTTATTGAGACAGCAGAAACGTTGGTCGGTCATAACATCATTGAGTATGATCTTCCTGTCTTGGGTAAGCTTTGCAACATTAGCTGTAGTAGCGACTGTTGCATACGAGATACACTCATTATCTCCCGTCTTATCGACTACTCTAGAGCATCTGGCCACTCGATAGAGGCTTACGGCCTAGAGTTTGGCTATCCTAAAATAGCCTTTAAAGATTTTTCCAAATACTCTCCAGAGATGGAGGAATACTGTGTTAGAGACGTTGAAATTTGTCTCCGCATTTACGACAAGTATGCTAGGATTATATCTGATCCTGCGTGGGCTAGATCGTTACAGTTGGAGAATGATTTCCAAAGGATCGTTAATCGGTTACATAACAACGGGTTCGCTTTTGACACTAAGCGTGCCACTAATCTACTGGCTAAAGTAGAGAAAGAGCTGGGTGAATTAGATGAGAAAATCCTCGCAGCCTTCCCTCCTAGGCTCAAAGCCATTAGAGAAGTGCACCCCAAGTTCACCAAACATGGAACGCTTAGCAAAAGTGATTTTAGATTTGTCAAAGACGGTAACTTGGCGGATTACAATGGTGGCCCTTTCACTCGCTGCGAGTGGGTTGAGTTTAATCCTGCTAGTCCAAAGCAGGTAGTCCAAGTCCTCAACGAGGCTGGGTGGAAACCTGAAGACAAAACCAAGACCCACATAGAGGTCGAGAGAGAGCTTCAACGGGCGAAGTGGTCTCCTGAAAAGAGTGCAGGACTTGACACAAGCGCCCTGTCTGCTAAGCTAAAGATACTCCAGCAATTTGGCTGGAAGATCAACGAAAAGAATTTAGAGACTTTACCTCCTTCTGCACCTCCGTCGGCCAAGTCCCTAGCAAAACGCATCCTGCTGGAAAGCAGGCGTCGCACCCTAACTGAATGGATAGGATTGGTGGAGAGCGACGGCCGCATACATGGTAAGTTTGTCGGCCTAGGGGCTTGGACCCATCGGATGGCTCACCAAAATCCCAACACAGCTAACATCCCAGGAGAGTTTGAAATCTCAGGGAAGAAGAAGTTGTATGGGAAGGAGATGCGTTCTCTTTGGTGTGCTCCAAAGAATAGACTTCTCGTAGGTGTTGATGCCGAGGGCATCCAGCTACGCATCTTTGCCCACTACATCGATGACAAGGAGTTTACCGATGCTCTTGTTAGAGGCAGGAAGGATGACAAAACCGATCCTCATTCGCTCAATCAACGGATCATGGGTCGCGTATGTAAATCTCGACAAGCTGCGAAGCGCTTCATCTACGCCCTACTTCTCGGGGCTGGAATTGGCAAACTCGCTGAGATACTTGAGTGCAGTATCGAAGAAGCAAGAGAAGCCCTCGATCGTATTCTTGAACGCTACACCGGGTTCGCCACACTCAAATCACAAGTTCTGCCGAAAGATGGAAAAAGGGGTTGGTTCGAGGGTCTCGATGGGCGTCGCGTTAAAATCCCAGGCGATACGCCAGGAGCTAGAACTCACCTGGCAATGTCTGGGTATCTTCAGAATGGTGAAGCTATTGTAATGAAGAAGGCGTGCTTAAAGTGGCACGAATTGGTTGAAGATGAATTCGGACGATGCCTTTTGCATAGCGGTCTGGATGGTGGCAGCATTAATGGTAGTGGTCTTCATCCTAATGGTATTTTCATTGTAAATTTTGTCCATGATGAATGGCAAACAGAAGTGCCTAATGACTTGACAGTTGCTCTCAAGGTTGCTAAGTTGCAAGCTGAGAGTTTGAAACTAGTGGGCGAGGAGTTAGGTTTGAAGTGTCCTTTAGCAGGGAGCTACTGGAACGATGACCACAAAGATTATACCATCGGCTCTAACTGGTACCAAACTCACTAGTGAAAAGAAGTTTTATGAGTTCTGGGCTAAGTCTTGTCTTTCCAAAGTTCGGTACAAGACAAAGAAGAAAGCCCGTGCTCAGTTGAAGACTGCCAGCGGTAAAGTTGGTAGCAAACTACGTATATATCGCTGCGATAATTGCGCAGGGTATCACTTTGCAAGGGAAAATAAATGCCTAACTTCGAAGTAGATTATAGTTTTCAAGTTACCGAGTATGGTGTGATCACCGTTGACGGTAATGACTATGAAGACGTGGAATACAAGGCTCGTCAGCAGATTGCAGATAACGAGCCTGATGCAAGAAACATTGAGATTGAAGCAATTAGAGAACTTCGTTAATGGCTAACGCTACCAAGAGATTTAAAGGTCGGTTCTATTTTACTAAGACCAAGGAACCTGAACTTTCTCCCTTTACCGAGAAGGGTAAGCCAGATAAATATAGCTGGAAAACCGTTCTCCGTCCCAATAAAGACGAGATCATGAACTTGATGGACCTGCAGGGCATGGGCGTCAAGAACAAGATCAAGAAGATGGAATTCAAGGAAGATGGTGAAGAGGATTACTCAATCACCTTCTCCCGCCCCACAGAAATCCACGGTAAGCGTGGTATCACAAAGCTCGATCCTCCGAAGGTTTACTACAACGGTGAACTATATGAGGATGACTTTGGATGGGGTTCTGAAGGTGAAGTGGAGGTTGAGTTGTATCAACACCCCACCCCAAACGGAGGCAAGGCACACGCTGCCCGTCTTTATGCCATCCACTTGACTAAGATTGTGGAATTTAATAAGGAAGCCCCTGAAGCTTTCTAGTTAATTAGACTATATCCATTGTCTGAGCCCCTGCGGGAGTTTACCTCCTTTCGCCCGCAGGGGTTTTTCTTTGCTTGCCTTTTAGGCAATTTTGCCAAAAGAAGGAGAGTGAATGTGAGCGAAAAAGACCTTGGTAAACGAGTTGTTGTTGTCATTGTTTTGGAGCAAGCTGCCCAAAACTTGGACATTAGGGAACTCGAAGGCGACCTTCTTAACTTGCTTGCAGACCAATTGGAGGTGGATGCTCACTCGTGGTCTGTGGACGCTACAGAAGAGGCCACAGGGGAGCGTCCAAAGCTTCCTATGCTTGAACTCCACGCTGAAGTTGCTTAAACTTGATTTGGGCAGGCCCGGTCATCCTGGAGACCTGATAAGAGGGCTAGGCAATGGAGCTAGCCCGCCTGCCTGTTTGTTACTTATGCTGGTGGTCTAAATCGTGTAAGACGCCCTTGGCTTAGCTGTGAATGCGGCCACGTTCGGAAACGCTAGAGAAGACGTAATCTAGCCCAGCATCTGTATGACTACGTATGCTCCGGTCCATACGTGAAAGCAGCGTAGTACCACTCATCCACCTTCACCTACTGGCACGGCTGGTAGCTCTCAAGGGTGTGAGTGCAGCTAGAGTAGTCTAGCAAACTGGTTTCGCCTCTGTTCCAGTAACTAACCAAACAGCGAAACAGGGACTGGGTTCCCTGGGGCACCAAGGCTGACCATTCATCCACGAGGTATGCGCACTACCTCACAAATAACAGGCGCGTCCTATGTGCTGTAAGCGTGCGAGGGGCGATCTGTAACCGGGTGTTACGGGCGTGCTTCTCAGCCGTGACTAGGCAGGGACAAGATTGGATGGATCGAGCCAACCCACGTCTCAGGTGGGTGTAGCAAACAGAACGCGAGTGGAGGTCTGCGATGGCGGTCTACCATCGAGGCTGAATGCCCGTACACGGGGATGCTCAAACTCGCACACAAATTGACAACTCCTAGTCTACCATGAACCCCCAGTTCTGGTGTGTCCTGGAAATCAGGGAGCCTAATTGGAAGGCTGTAGACAAAGAGCCGGGCCTAGTGCTGAACTAGGTAAATCCTGACGCAGAGTACTGACGTGATGATGCAGAGAACAGTTCTACGCTGAGAAGGCATTGGCCACGAAGCACGAAGGAAGGTTCGACTCCTGACCTAAAGGCGGGCAGCCTAGTGTGGATAACAAGTCTTCGTTCGTTAAAGCGAGTGGAACGCGTATGCAGGGGATTGCAAATCCTCATAGGGTAGCGTGACGTCTACCTCACGTCTCTTGGTACGAAGCCGGATTGGGTTCCGTAAGAGAAATGTCAGACTGTAAACGCTCATTACAGTATAAACTTGGAGCGCACTCCCACCTCTCCGGGAAGAAAGCATAGGAGAGCAGACGGGCTAGTAGGATCAACCAGTATGGCTTGCCCTTTGAAGGCAAGACAGAAGACTTGTCCTAACTGCTGACACTGGTAGTAGGGTAACCAAACCTGCTTCATGAACCCACTGTCTCAGGAGCCTTAGCACCCACTTATACTACGCACACTGGGCAACTGTGAGTTCAAATCTCACACCGTTCATACGGTTGGCGAAACAAGGGCAAACGCGACAGCCACTGCGTAGCTATTACAGCAGAAGTATATGGGTGAACCCTAGTACTACACTCTTCTGTCTTGCTCACGAGGGTGAGGAGAATAGAAGGAAGGAACGCCTCCGTGCTCGGCTCTATGAACTTGATACATCATGTACCAACATGATCTTGGAGTTCTTAGAGAAAGCGGACTGCTCAGTACTTCAGTGTGGGAGAGGATAGAAAGCCATCTGTGTTGACAAAGGAGGTAAAGATGTGCTACAACATTTTAGAATTGAACTTAAACTCTCCAATGCCGCCTTAACTGTTAGTTAGCCCGGGATTAGGGCGGCCCAGAGTGTTTGCAGTAGTCTCCTTCCTACTGGTACCTCTGGGCTCTTTGTTCATTTTCAATCGGGGGTGCGCGCCTAGTGGTCTAGACCTGGGGGCGAAGCCGGTACAAAGCAGCGTAACGCACTGCCCCTCCACCATTTCATTAGAATATAACACGGGAGAGGATCATGGACTATAATCCCTCCTGGTTCTTCACGGGACCCCATTTCATGCAGGGCCGTAGAACAAAGCGCCGACACAGTCGGCATTACGATCCCACTCCGCAGTTCTCTATGGAGGACTATATTGCGGACATGAAGGCATGGATTGCCTTCCAGGAAGAACAGGAAAAGAAACGTAAGGACGAAGAGAAGGCCAAGAAAGACAAAGAGAAGAAGCCCCCCTCAGCGGGTGAGAGCCTTCTCTCCTTTGTTCAAGCTCTATCGATCATGGTGATCGTGGGCTTGCCGGTTGGTTTGGTTGTCCTGAAAGCGTATCACGAACTATTTAAATGGGCACTAAACTAATCACTTCACTCGTTCCTGATATGCAGGAAATTCTCAAGAAAGATGGCTGGTTCACCGATGAACTATCTGGAGATTTGGCCAGAAGGCTTCAAGGAACCCTCGGATCAAAAGAAAGCCGAGGCCATCTACGCCTATCTCAAATGGGCCCTAGATGTGAGAAAGCGCTCTGGCATTCAGTCCACACACCTGAGCAAGCTGAGGACCTCCGTCCTCAAACAAAGTTCATGTTCCAGTATGGACACATCATCGAAGAACTAGCCATCTCCTTGATGAAGGGTGCAGGTCATCATGTGGTAGGAGAGCAGGATGAACTCAATCTCGATGGGATCATTGGTCATCGCGACTGTGTGGTGGACGGTGCTGTACTTGATGTCAAATCTTGTACTACTAACACTTTCAAGAAGTTTAAAGAGGGTACCATTGCGCAGGACGATATGTTTGGCTATCTGGATCAGCTTGATGGCTATCTGTGCGCATCACTTCACGACCCTCTTGTCACTGTCAAAGACCGTGGCTATCTCCTAGCCATTGAGAAGCAATTGGGGCATATGTGTCTATATGAACATGTTTTTAGAGAGCAACATATTCGAGAGAGAGTTAGAGAATACAAGCGCATATGTGAACTTCCTTCTCCACCCAGATGTACTTGCGGCACTGTCCCCGACGGCGAAGCAGGAAATATTAAATTGGATGTACGCGCGTCCTACAATGTCTATAAGCACGTCTGCTTCCCAAACCTCAGAACCTTCATCTATTCAAAGGGACCAGTCTACTTCACCAAAGTAGTCAAACGTCCGATGTACAAGGGCGTACCTTTATTAGAGATTGATAAAAACGGTAATCCCATATATAATTATTGATCATGATGAATGAACCTCGTACTTATCTCACTTGCGCAGTCAAAGGATATGCCATCGCTGAGCATCTTGCCCATCTTCCTATTCCTCACACTGACTCTATTCAGGATGATTTTCTGAATGAGCATCTTTCTGTCATCTCTCATCATCCCTTCTGGTCCCTGCACTTTGACAGTGCACTCAATTCTCAGGGCCGAGGGATAGGCGTTGTCCTTCTCACGTCAGAAGGGGTGATGATCCCTTTCACTTATCAGCTTTGATTTCCTGCTACCAACAACATCTCCGAGTATGAGGCTCTCCTAGCTAGTTTGAAGCATGCCTACCTCCTAGGCACGCGCCACTTGAGATCATAGGGGACTCTTAGCTCGTCCTGCGGCAGGTTCTATCCACTTACCGCACTTGTGACCCTAAGCTCAAACCCTATCAAGATTTGGTCACGCTCCTTGCTAGGCAATTCTGCAAGTTGATCTACATCCATACCCCCTGATCTCAGAACATTCTAGCTTATGCTTTAGCCTCTCTCGCTTCCTCTCTATCTTTTCCTCTCAGCCGGAGCACTGAGACTATCATCGTTTAGAGACTGGACGCACCCTCTCTTCAGGATCCTTGGTATGATAACCTTAGGAAAACTGTAGAGGCAAGGGCCAAGAAGGAAGAATTGAAGGAAGTATCTTTGATAGAATTAGAAGAGATCTTAGAGGAAGAAGAATTACCCTGGCATCATGAAATCGAGATGTATTGTCGAGATGGATCGTTCCCAGAAGTGGCAAACGCCGAGCAACATAAGGCTATAAGAAGAGCCACCTCGAAGTACACTATCATTGCTGGAGAACTGTACAGGCGCGCTACTAATGGAATGCTCATGAGATGTCTAGATGATGATAAAGCTTGGAAGGTAGCTGAAGTGGCTCATTCTAGCGAGTTTGGAGGTCATGTTAATGGTCAGGCTCTAGCAAAGAAAATCCTTAGGCAGGGCTACTATTGGCCCACTCTAGAGGAAGATTACTCCCTCTATGTCTGAAGGTGTCTTAAATGCCAACTCCACGCTGATAAAATCCACACTCCAGCTTCATCTCTCCATCCTCTTTCTGCTCCTCTTTCTTTCTCACATTCTGATCTTCCTCTAGGCAAGCTTGAACTCCAACAGTCGCCATTCCCCATGCAGGGAAAGCCCTTTTTATATGTGCAAGCAAACATCCAGTAGAAAATTTCCCTCTGAATAATAATGCTTCTTGATCCTTCTGTGCTTCTAGGTTGCCTCCTGATTGGCTTAGGACAAGGAGGTACAATACTCTTCCCTAGGTGCTTTCTGCAACAACAATATGATTTTGTAAATGCAAAAAGGTGGTTACCATGAAAGGTGACCTTTTCCACATTTGCTAATTGACATTTCCATTTACCAAAAGGATTGATATGGTAAGCCAATCATGATAAGGTCAGTTGACCATCCTAGAGACCTTTTCCAGACATGAGCTTGCGGAATCATCTTCCGAGCATGATTGGATCGACTTCCAAGCATGGTTGCATCGACTCTTTCTGAAGTCCAACCTTAGTTGCCACAGAAGTTTGAGCTTTGTTCTCCAGGAAGTCCGAACTTGTCTTTGAGAGGTCTGAGCTTTACTCTCATGAGGTCCGAGCTTCAGCTAATGAATTTCGAGCTTTGTCTTGGAGAGTTCTGAGCTTTATTCTCATGAGGTCTGAGCTTCGGCTAAGGAATTTTGAGCTTTATCTTAGAGAGGTCCGAGCTTTATTCTCATGAGGTCTGAGCTTCGGCTAAGGAATTCTGAGCTTTATCTTGGAGAGGTCTGAGATTGTCTGAGCTTGGTGACGTCAGGCTCGACCTTGTAAAACTTTGAATATCCGAGCTTGATGTCAGCCTCAACATTGTAGACGTCGGCCTCGACCTTGTGAAGCTTGAATATCCAAGCTTGAATATCTGAGCTTGACGTCGGGCTCGACCTTGTAGACGTTAGGCTTGAGCTTGTGGATGTAAAGCTCAAACTTGTATAGCTTGAACATCCGAGCTTGGTCCAAGCTTGTCTGAGCTTGATCAAGCTTGGCCGAGCTTGATCTTGGTCTGACCTTGTCCGAGCTTGTCGAAGCTTGACCGAGCATGTCTGAGCTTGACTGAGCTGGAGCTTGGCCCAAGCTTGTCCAAGGTCAACTCTGAATTTGAGTTCTTCTATGCTTGAATTCAAAGCTCTTTTTCCCTTGATGTTTAGAAAATTCGATCGATCGTTCCATGGCCATTGGTCGACCAAACTCTGTAAAATAAATTTCTCTCTGATTCTGGCAAATTCGATCGACCATTCCAGGGCCACTGGTTGACCGAACTCTATAAAAAAAGGTTACATGAATTTCCTAGCCAATCAATGGATGTTACATTAAATTCTAATTAGTTGGCCAATGACTTATAATAAAACATCATCAAAACATCATTTATCCAACATCCTCCCCATTTTTGATGATGGCAACTATGAGTCATTATGCTCACATTTTGAGCAAGAAATTTTATGATACAGCACAAGAAATTTTATCATGCAGTTGTTGACACCCGATTTATGACCAATTAGTTGGGTCATCTCCTTACTCATTTATAATGATGCTCCGAGTTGTTCACCCTTGTCGAGTCTTCTTGGACAAGTTAGAAGTCTCTTTCATGGGTCATTGCCTTCCTTGGTTGGGTCTTGTCCTTGTTTGATGCTAGGCAAGCACTTCCAGTTCATTTGTCACCCTCTTGTGCATAATGCATCCTCAACGGCACATTATAAGAAACATAATGCACTTCATAAAGTCCGTTATAGTCTCACTCATCATTTGTTCCATCCAGCGTCTCACTTAGTGTCTCTATCGTTTAACGGTCCTACAACTTGCCATTATAAGTAGTATAATGCCCTCTTGTTGAGCCGTTATAGTCGTCTTACCTACCGTCTTACCCACCGTCTCTTCTTCCATCTCAGTTAGCGTCTTTGTTGTTTAACGGATCCATGTTCCACCGTCATCAGTCGAATAACGCTCGTACCTTGATCCGTTATATACCGCTTAAGGTTCAGTCTTATCACCACTTCCACCGACTTCCTTGTCGTCCAAACCCCGTCTGCCTTGACGTCTTCAGGTCCATGACGGACTTCCTTCAATCCATTATACTTTCACTATAACGCCCCTGTTTCCTTCCGTTATTCTCGCCCGAGTCCTAAGCCCGAACGTCTCGCCTATTGTTCTTATCTCTTGCAGATAAGGTCACATGACGGACCGACAGGATTGCGTTATGTTAATATGGCGGTCTATCGCGGACGCATTATGTCACACGGAGGAGTTTTAGCAGAACTGTGCTTCTCTGCTACTCCGTGGATGGATTGTAGAAGTTGTTATCTTGATTTCTCCCCCAAATCTGATCCTTAGGACCTTCTGTTGGTTTCTATGGACTCTTGGTAGTTTTATCTTCAAGAGTTTATCTTCAATCGTCCTACTTATTGGCTGTTCTCTCTCCAACTCACCCCAAGACTTGGAGGGTCTATAAATAGAACTCTTGTCTTGGGCATCAAGCTGGCAACTACCCCGTTGTCACCCCCTTTAGGCGACGGCTATTCAATTATCGGCCTCCGAGCCAACAACTGCCCAACAAAAGAATAGATCCCTTCACTTTGGCTCGGATTCTTCCCTGACCAGAGGACAAAGTGACCCTCCTAACTTCGGCTCTTTGCAGCCCGCTTCTCAACTTCGGCTCTTTGCAGCCTGCTCCCCCGATATTGGCTCCCGCAGCCTGCTTCCTCAACCTTCGGCTCTTTGCAGCCCGCTTCTCAACTTTGACTCTTTGTAGCCCGCTCTCCCGATATTGGCTCCCGCAGCCTACTTCCTCAACCTTCGGCTCTTGTAGCCTGCTCTCCTATCTTCGGCTCTTTGTAGCCCGCTTCCGAATTTTGACTCCTGTAGCCTACTTTCCAACTCCGGCTCTTTGCAGCCTACCCCTCATCTTCGGCTTGTAGCCCGCTCTCCCAACATTTTTGGCTCTTGCAGCCTGCTTCCCGGCTTCGGCTCCCTACAGCCCGCTTCCCGATTTCGGCTCTTGTAGCCTACTCCAACTTCGGCTCTCGCGGCCCGCTTCCTTTTGTCCTTTGTGGCCTGTTTACCTAACTTCGGCCATCGTGGCCCACTTCCCCTTGGCCTTTGTAGCCTGCTTTTCCTACTCTGGCCCTCACGGCCCGCTTCCCGATTTTGGCTCCCGCAACCTGCTTCCTCCGATTTCGGCTCTCTGCAACCTGCTTCCCAACATCGGCTCCTCGCAGCCCGCTCCCCAATCTTTGGCTCTTGCAGCCTACTTCTCGACTTTAGCCTTCGCGGTCAACTTCCCGATATTGGCTCCCACAGCCTGCTTCCTCAACCTTCAGCTCTTGTAGCCTGCTCTCCTATCTTCGACTCTTTGTAGCCCGCTTCCCGATTTTGGCTCCTGTAGCCTACTTCCCAACTCCGGCTCTTTGCAGCCTACCCCTCAACCTCGGCTTGTAGCCCGCTCCCCCAACTTTTTTTTGGCTCTTGTAGCCTGCTTCCTGGCTTCGGCTCTTTGCTGCCCGCCTCCCAACTTTGGCTCTTGTCAGCCTGCTTCCCAATCTCGGCTCTCATGGCCTGCTTTCCCAAAATTCTGGCTCTCGTAGCCTGCTCCACGAACTTCGGCTCTCGCAGCCCACTCCCTAATGTTGGCTTTCACAGCTGCTTTCCAACTTCGGCCCTCGCGGCCTGCACCCCCAATATCCCTTGGCTTTTACAGCCCGCTTCTTTAAGATATATATATGTTGAGCTATCTATCTTCAGCACTTCCAGCTTTCTGAGTGATAGAGTTCCTTGATCTCATTTGTCTTCAGTGAGTGTAAGTAAAAGTTTTTATTCCGCTATAAGTTTTTTAACGGGGATTCATTCACCCCCCCCTCTGAATCCGGGCCTAGCACCCCAACACATGGTAGCGGAGCTATATCAGAGGCTGTAGGAAGCTAAAGAGATAAAGAGGAAATGAAGCAAGATGGGCTCATACCTAGCTATACCAGGGCAAGCTAGACCTTCATCCGAGACTTTGCAGGGTGGTGCTGAGCCAGTCGAAGCCTCACCGTCTCCAGCTATGCCCTGGCTAGTAGATGATTATACAGGGGGTAGCTCCTCTCAACAGCTACGACCCACACCTTTGATGTGCCCTTCAACTTTACAGATGCACTTGTATGATATCTCATACGATGTCGGGGATAAACCCGCTTCTACAATCAGCTGGCCCGCACCCGAGTTTGATAGCTCCGACAGTGATGAATAAGCCAAGGGTCGAGCGAGTGGCTAAGATGAAGTTGGTCAAGGGGAAGCCATTGAGGCCAAATTACAAATAATCAAATAAATATATAATGAGTCCGCTTTGGTCTATAGAAGAAGAGGGGGAAATCTCCGTGAAAGATGCATGTGCCCTCCGAGTTACGAGGACGTCGTTCGAAGGTGCGAAAGAAATCTGAAAGATGAAATCCTACAAAAGGTGATGGGCATTGAAGTCAGAACTTTTGAACAACTAAATGATCTGGCAACTGATGTTGAGGCCTTCTTGGCGAAGTATTACCCGGCTATTGCCACCCAAAGTCGGAAGAACGAACCAACCAGAAGCATCAGGCGCAGGAGGAAATATGCACCTCAGATTTTAAGACTTTTGAGCTACAACAGAAGAAAATGAAAGAGGCAGCCGGGGTCTCTCCCGCTAAGCCTGCTGAATAGGCAGCTTTACTAATAGATAAAATGAAGAAGCCCTATTCCTTCCTAAAAGATAAGACCCAGACCCTCTTCGAGTGGGCCAGAGAATGTGGCAAAATTGTGCTCCCAGAGTCAAAAAGATTGAGCGATGTCAAAAAGAGGGATGATCCCTAATTCTGCCTATATCATCAAATGATGGGACATTCCATCGAAGATTGCTACATATATAAAGATGTCATCGAAGGCTTGATCAAGAAAGGCGAACTGCAAATGGGCAAGTACAAGATGGACCTATCGGATCAACAATTAGACTTTTTTGGCAGATGATGGAAGGCTACTATTCCGAGGAAGAACCTATGTGCCCGATTGTTCTACTACCAAGGACAAAATCGTGGAGGAAGCAAATCGATCGAGGTACACTATTCATTATAGTGCTACAAAAATGTACCAAGATCTTAAAAGAAATTTTTAGTTGCCTAACATGAAAAGAGAAGTATCCGAGTTCGTGAGTCGATGTTTGGTTTGCCAATAAGTCAAGGTCAAACATCTCAAACTGGCTGGCAAGCTAAAACCATGGAAGTGAGATAGTAGTGGCATAGATTTCATAGTTGGATTCCCAAAGACCTAGAGTGAATTTGATGCAATATGGATAATTGTGGACCGACTAACTAAGTCCGCCCACTTCTTGACCATCAAGATCAAATGGATCGTGGACGTTCTAGCGGTGCTATATATAAAGGTTGTTGTAAGGCTACATGGTATTCCCACTTCTGTTATTTCGGATAGAGATCTGAGATTCACCTGTCATTTCTGAATAGGTTTAGAATCTTCTATGGGTACTAGGCTGAATTTTAGCATGGCCTTCCACCCTCAAATTGATGGACAAACCGAGAGGAGGAATCAGATTATTGAAGATATGTTAAGAGCCTGTATGATAGATTTTGGTGACAGTTGGTATGAACACTTACCCTTAACTAAATTTACTTATAACAATAGCTATCAATCCATCATACAAACGGTGCCTTTCGAAGCACTATATGGCAGGAGTTGTAGATCACTGCTATGTTGGAGCGAGGTTGGAGAGAAAGGATGGATTGGTCGGAATATTGTTCAAAATACAACTCACAAAATCCAGTTGATCCAAGAAAGGTTGAAGGTTGCTCAATCACGGCAGAAGAGTTATGCTGATAATCCAAGAAGAGACCTCGACTTTCAAGTGGGGGAGCACGTCTTCTTAAAGATATCACCCACACGAGGAATTAAAAGGTTTGGTATCAAAGAAAAATTAAGTCCAAGATTTATTGGCCCTTTTGAGATTTTGGAGAGAATCGACGAAGTGGCATATAAGCTGATTTTACCTCCTCAATTGGCTGGTGTTCATGATGCATTCCATGTATCCATACTGAGAAAATATGTGCATGATCCTTCGCATGTGATTTAATTTGATGACTTAAAGCTACAAAAGAATCTATCATATAAAGAAAGACCGATCAAGATATTAGATAAGAAGTTACATCAGCTGAGGAATATGACCAGCTTGCCGCAGTCGAACAAGTGTCACGGAATTCCCTTTGGCGTTAATCTGCTCCCACCGGATCTGTTCCTGGATGAGGTACTGGACTTCCTCACAGGACTCGATCGCGTGGCAGATTCATGCATGAAAGGGACAATACTGGGGATGACTGAAGTCCCAATGAGTGTAGTCTGTCAGCGGGTCACGGGGCAAGATTTGTGCCGGCTCGATGAGGACGTCGAAGAGTCACCGGGTTCTCTCCGTGGGGAAGGAGAGGGGTCTGCGATCGTGCCAGGGCCACCACCCTGGGTACCGGATCGAATGCTCTCTTTGATTTGTACTAGGCTCCTCTGATTCATCATCAGAAAGAGAAAATGCAATCATCATGTGGATCACGTTAGCCGGATGGTGAACCACACGCGCTACTTTGGCTGGTTTGGACCATGTATGCGGCTGCGGAGGATCGACGAGACCGCTCTTCATTTGAATAAGGCCATCTCAGATCAACTTATGTGCATGTGCCTTGAAGGCATAGCAATCCTCGAAAGAGTGGCCTAACATGCGGTGGTACGAGTAGTAGTTGGGATCATCGATTTTATGGGCTTCGTCCGGCTTGCGAACTTCCAGTAATTCGACGATCTTCTGGGCCATGCAGAGGTCAAAGAGCATCTTCGGATGTTTCTTCTTGAAAGAGAAGGGTGTCTTCATATGCTCTGAGAAGGAGGGAGCAGCTGACTTATCAGCTGGCCTTTTGTCGGAATCACTCGTCCCAGCTCCCTTGCTGGCTTTAGCGACAGGGGTGAATTTGATGATGTTCACCTCCTTACCGGATTGGCGTCCCCACGTCTTCTTACCCTTAGCTGAAGCGTAGCTCGGGTTATCGGTGAAGAACATCTCTATCTCGGCGACTGCCAAATTGATCTGGTCGAAGCCCTTGACGTTGGTGCCGAGAAGCTTTTCGCTAACCTCGGTCACTAAGCCTCGACGATAGATAGTGATGGCATCCTCCTGGACTGGCGGGTTGACACACCTCATGCTGAGGTCTCGCCATTTCTTGATAAAGTCGAGGGCGCTCTCGCCCTTCTTCTGTCGGAGGGAGCAGAGCTCGCGTAAAGAGACCTTTCGCTCGGTTGTTTGGAAATGGTCGAGGAACTTCTTCTGGAGATCCGCCCAATCAATGACTGAGTTGGGCTTCAGGCGGGAATACCATTGGAAGGCCATTCCCGTAAGTGAGGTGGCGAAGTAGCGGAGGAGGTAAGAGTTATAGGGGGATGACTTCCTCTAGTTAATTTTGTATTTATTAACCAGTCGATAAACCTTTTGGTTTCTGAAATGACTGCCATTATCAGAGATAATTTGGCTGGGAACTCCGAACTGAAATATTATATTCTGTCGGAAGAACCTGGCGACCAGCTCCCCCATCACTTCTCTTAGCGTTATCGCTTCTGCCCATCTGGAGAAGTAGTCTGTAGTTACCAAGATATACTTGTATCCTGATGAAGATGTTGACAGTGGCCGCACCACGTCCGTGCCCCATTGAGCGAATGGCCAACTTGGGATGGTGGGGTGCAGCGGCGCCGGCGGTCTTCTTGACACGGTGGCATGTTCTTGACATTTCTGACAAGTCTTGGCGAACTTGCAGTAATTGTCAAACATAGTAGGCCAGTAATAGCCCAGTTTCTTTATTTTAATCTTTATTTTTGGACCGACCTGATGTGCCCTGGCTGATCTGGCATGAACTTCTTGCATCACCTGCCAAGCTTCTACTAGGGACAAGCACCGAAGTAAGACTTTCTTTATGGCATCTGCCATTATTCAGAACAAGGTTTCGTTTCTCATCTCATAAGAATCTTTGATTTTGAGGAGCTTCATTCTCTGTTCTTTTTCTTTCTGGAGTTGCTGGTGCTGGAACCATCGCAGAAGATGCTCCCGCCAATCGGGCTATTGGATTTCCTCCACAGCTGCCACTTCATTTTCTTCTTCATTAGCTAGGATCTCTGTCATACTGGGGACCTGGCATCGATTAGTTACTATCATATTCGGGCTTATGTCTGGTGAGATTGCCAAAGAACTGGCCAACTTTGCGAGGGCATCTGCGTGAGCATTCTGTCCCTAGTTGATGTGCTTGATTTTGATGAAATAAAATCTTGCCATCAGGTGGAGTGGTGGGGACACTAGAGCCAGCCGCCGATACTGGACCCGCGGCACGTCGACATCCTTGTGGCTGGGTGATAGCATGGAGCTCCCATCAGAACTTTGATATTTTCCTGTATTTATTTTCAGTGTATTATATTTTTATTTGTACTTTTACATTTGGTGTGTTTAAATAGGTTAAGTTAGAGGGTTTGTATGTAAATTAACCACTTGGGCCCAGAGAGACCCCACCCTCTCTTCCATTGGGCCATGTGGCTGCTAGGGTCTATGAGGGATGGCCCATATTCCACCTAGGATGTGGACCATTAGACCAAGGGGAGACAAAGGGGGAGAGAATTCAAACTGATTCAAATGGATACGGTCTCCCCAACGGGAGACCGTATCCATTTATAGATCGTTATGTATAAAAGGCCTATCTTTGTCCAATCCGTATCCCGCCGGGAGCCCGTTTCTGATCTGTCACGCTATGAGCTGATGGCCGTTCCTGTGAAAAGAACCCCTGCCCTGAGACCCTCATCATTACCTGATTAAAAGCCAGTGCTGTCCTTATAAGCATTGGCTGTCGCTTTTATACCCTGAGCATAAGGAGTTGGCTGGAAGTTGTAGGCCTTTTCGAATTTTGTCGAGTCAAACCAATAATCATATTCATACTGGTACAACATTTCGTATAGTTCGGCGGTTGTTTTGTCGAAAAGCCCCCCTACACGTATCATCCATTTGGGGAGGACGGTTACCTGTGGCGATTGGCCCAGGGCGGCAGCGGCCATTTCAATATATTCCAGGCCTGCCAGAGGAGGTGCTGCGGTGGGTAAGTGCCAGACCTGATTCCATGAATTTTCGTCTGCAGCAAGCAGATAGAGTGCTTTAGCAGCGTCCAGTGTAAAAGTGAATGAGTGTTGCGCCCGGGAATTGACTATCCATTGCGCTTTTTGCCCCTTTTTTAATCGCTGAAAAACCAGCATGTTCAATACACTGGTCTTGTCAGCCCCCGGACCGTAAAAATCTGCTGCCCTTGCAATGGTGGCTGTGATATGTCCCTTACGAACCTCGCTCATGATCTGTGTTGCGATCCGTGCCCGCAAATCACCTTTCCGGCTATCCGGATCATAAGGTTGGTCTTCTGTCATGGCGCCATCCACGGCACCGTACATGTATACATTATCAAAAAAGATGAGCTTGGCTTGCGTTTCGGTACAGGCCGCGATGAGATTGTTGATGATAACGGGCCATTGCTGGCGCCAGATCCGGAAATCGTATTTGAGACCGATGCAGCAATAGACGATGGAAGAGCCCTGAACAACCTTTAGCGCCTGGGACGGATCGGTAATATCGGCAGCCATGGTGGTCGCACCCGGAAAAGGCGCTGGATGGCGGGATACCAACCTAACTGGCAAGTTGTTACGGATCAGTTCTTTAGAGAGCTCATTGGCGATAACGCCCCCTGCTCCCAGGATGGTATGGATTGACATAAGTACTGAATTATACTGTCCAAAGATAAATGGATTGAGTGATCGGTATTGTGAATTTAACGATAAATAAATGATAATAAAACGATTAGAATGTCAAAATCGTGCAGGGGTGTCTTCTTTTTTTCTTTTTTAAGGGCCGGACATAAGCATCCGCAGGTTATTTTCTTTTTGTGTTTTTTTTGTGTTTTTTTTGTGAATTTGTCCACTTGTGATGTCGAGATAACGACATTGTCGGTACTGGGATCACATTGACACAATGAAGGTGGGCTTCTCCAGCCTAGATGGAAGGTCCAAGTCATACCCCTCAGTTAAGACCTCGAAAGGCCATGGGTACCGAGTTAGTGTGTAAAGGATGTTGGCTCAACAGAGTGTCAAAGACAACAAACTTGATTCAGAGGGGGACTTGGGTCCAAGGGAGGACATGTATCAGCTTAGACGTATGGTCATAACGTCGGGAATGATATAAATATCGACTTAAACGCAAGGTCATGACGCCAAAATTGATATGAATATCGGCTTAGACGCGAGGTCATGACGCCAGGATACATCATAAATATCGGCTTAGACACGAGGTTATGACGCCAGGATACATCATAAATATCGGCTTAGACGTGAGGTCATGATGCTGGAACATATCATAAATATCGGCTTAGACGCGAGGTCATGATGCCGGAACATATCATAAAAATTGGCTTAGACGCGAGGTCATGACGCCAGGATATATCATAAATATTGACTTAGATGTGAGGTCATGACGTCAGGATATATCATAAATATTGGCTTAGACGCGAGGTCATGATGCTGGAACATATCAGAAATATCGGCTTAGACGTGAGGTCATGACGCCAGGATATATCATAAGTATCGGCTTAGACGCGAGGTCATGATGCCAGAACATATCATAAATATCGGCTTAGACACAAGGTCATGAAGCCGGAACATATCATAAATATTGGCTTAGACGCGAGGTCATGACGCCAGGATATATCATAAATATCGACTTAGACGCGAGGTCATGATGCCGGAACATATAATAAATATCAGCTTAGACGCGAGGTCATGACGCCAGGATATATCATAAGTATCGGCTTAGACGCGAGATCATGATGCCAGAATATATCATAAATATCGGCTTAGACGCGAGTGTTGACACCCGTTTTAGCCCACAAGTTGAGTTATTTCTCTTATTTATCATTTTGATGTCCCGAATTATCCATTATTTTGGAGCATTCTTTGGATGGATTTCGAGCCCATTCTCATTGTTCCATTCTCTTTTAGTTTTGGAGATCATGATTTCTTAGAGTCCTAGAACTTATCTTGTAATACCCCAGTTAATTTACTAATTTAAAACTTTATTAATCATAACTTTAAAGTACTTCCATTACAAAATCTTAACAACAGAACTAAGACTTAAATAAAGAAAATTACAACAGATGACTCAAGAAGGTAGAAAAAAGACAAGACTGGATAACATTGTAGATGGTTGGAATGGCTCTAAACTCTTCACTCTTGTCCAATCCCATCCAAGTGATCCTCGTCATCGGAATTACCTGAAAATAGGGGAAAACTCTAGATGAGCAAACGCTCAGTAGGAATTATATCTCAAGTGCTAGCTTGCTTTAAGTAAATTATATGTTACATGAATACAAGTATAGCTATGCATGATCGCATGAAACGACACTATAAAGAGAGTATATAGTAAGCGATGATGGAGTGAACTAGCAAGTCTTTCATGAGTTTATGTCACTGTATATCGAGATGAATAAGCAAGTACATTTATCAAGTCATTTCAAGAATTGGCTATCATGTTATCAATCAAGCAAGTAAATATCCTTCTCGGGCCATGCAAGTCATGTCATGTCAAGTCAAGTACAAGATTGTGGAATGCCCAATCAAGCAAGTCATGCACTTCGGTGTCATGCCACACCGTGATCAATAATGGCTCCTATGGGCACAAGTACTTTCGGGTGCTCCTCCCAAAAAGGAAAAGAAAAGCTACAGCCAGCTCCTCCGCAGCCCAGTACTACTCCAGTTATCAGGGAAGAGGAGAGTGATCCTACTAGAATATTATTTCTGAGGTATGTGGATTTTGATGATCACAAGATGCTCGATAATTTTCCTAAGCTACTTCCCTTCATAGAATTCCAAGGCTGGAAGAGGTTTATGTCCGCACACAGAGTCTACTACCCCTCCTTGGTCCAACAGTTCTACAAGAACTTATTTTATGACCAGAACCACCGAGCTCTTTTCACTGAAGTAAAGGGAGTACATATTAAATTGTCAACAAAGCTTCTTCACAAAGCCTTACGTATACCACGGGATGGGATACTAGAATCAGAATTTCAAATTGATTTGCATGGTGCATACACTATACTGACCGAGAAGCCCAACAACCCTGAGGATGAAACTCAAGTTCATGTGACTAACTTCAACACCAACAGGTTTCCTCCATTCCAACGGTTACTGCACCACATGTGCACCACCATCTTTACCCCACAAGGGGGTGGCAGAAGTCAGATTACAGAAACCCAAAGGTTCATCTTCTATTGCATGTTCAGTGATCTGCATATATGTCTTCCAAAAATTATGGAGAAAGAGGAGCGGCTCGAGGAGAGGAACAAGAGGATGCTGAAATCGCCTTCATCCAATAGCGAACCAAGAAGAGCCAGATTGTTTTGAAAAGGGTGAGCTTTACATTTCATATTTGTTATTTGGTTCAGTATTTAGAAGTTCTTTTGGGCTTATTGTATCCATTTCTGCACTTTTTATCCATCTCTGAACTAGTATTTTGTGTGGGTTTTCAGAGAGAGGGCTCTCCAAG
Source organism: Amorphophallus titanum (assembly GCA_024336825.1). Lineage (NCBI taxonomy): Eukaryota > Viridiplantae > Streptophyta > Magnoliopsida > Alismatales > Araceae > Amorphophallus > Amorphophallus titanum. The sequence goes on from JANBPO010006516.1 coordinate 2,645,385, forward strand.
TGTTTGTATTGACGCGTGTGCATCGTATTGTGTGAAGCATATCCGCTTGTGTGCTTGGGCGTATCTTGGGGTGTGTTCCCCGTATGTGGTTGGGAGTTTACTCCCGTGTGGCTGTGTAGGCATCGCCCTACGTATGTGTGTTGGAGCTTGGCCCCTTGTACGTGTGGGGATTTATCCCTAGGCTATTTTTATAGCAATGAAGTCTCACCAGTTTGGTGAGGGGTGGACATAGGGAGCCTATCATGGTCCCAAACCACCTTAAAAATCTTTATGCTGTGTGGTTTGTTTGTGGCTTGTTTGTGGTTTGTTCTTCATCTATTTTTGTTATTTACCTTCATAGTCTCCGCACATTGCTACACACACACACACACACTCGCATCAATTCTAATCACACGCGAGTGAGCTATGAGAGCGTAACCTAAATTGCTATATTTTGTTCCTTGTTCATCTAGTCGCATAAGCTTTATTTGCTTATCTATCCATTGTTCATCAAAGTGGTCTAAGTTGTTTGAAATTAATTTTTTAAGAGGGTAAATCAATTCACCCCCCTCTTGATTGTCATTGCACCGGACCCAACAATTGGTATCAGAGTCTCGGCTCTATTTGTCTTGAGATCTCACGATCTATAGAGTGATCTTAGGCAATGACAACCTTGAGTAAGATGGCCGAAAGCTGTTCAACTTCTTGTCCTCCATGCTTTCATGGCCATGATTATATCTCTTAGAGAAACGCTATGTGAGTTTATCTTGGTTTGCATGAACCCAATGTTTGGAAGGTGATTAGTGAAGGTCCATACAATCTTCCTACTGAACATTACAAATGGGATGATATGTATGTCAAGAAAAATGTAATGAATCTTAGAGCATTAAATTTTCTCATGAATGCCATTGAGTCTAATATACTTTCACAAATTTCCTTGTGTAGGTCGACAAGAGACCTTTGGGACGAATTGGGGCGAAAGTATGAAGAAGAAGTAATGCATCCATGCTTAATGGCTCATGGAGACCTCTTCCCCCATTCGACTTCCCTCAAGTGCACACCCATCCCACCCCTTCTTTCCAACAACCCTAGCTCACCCCACCCTCTCCATCTTTGTCCCCTCAGCCCTCCAAGGGGTCCCAGCCATGTCCTCCCCACTCCCAAACCAATAGCCATGATTCCCTTGCATTGCAGCCCCCCCTTCTTACTCCCTTGGCCATCATAAGGTGACAGCTCCAGTGGCAGGTCACATGCAGACAACAGGGGACATGGAAACTACAACTTCTATGGCACTTCCCCAACACTTATGGTGGCAAACCATATATCACTGGAAAGGTCATCCAGAGGGCTTTCCAAGTGTGGTGGTTTTGTCTTCATCCGAGCTCGGAGCTGCCTATGAGAGTGATTCTCCCCCGACTGTGCGCAAGCTCTCAGATAGCAAACCAGAGCCCTAGGAAAGTTGCCAACACGGTCACTCCCTAATAGATCTGGGCGTGCAACTTGGCTGAGAGCATCTTCTACCAGTCCTCTATCATCCCCAAGAAGCGGAGTGAAGATCGGACCCCGGCATCAAAAGTTATGAATTTTCTTCCAAAGTCACGCCAGGTTGATTCCTCTATTCCTGAACAGACCCGCCTCCACCTTTATAGCCAGCCCGATCGTCCCTGACATCTTCTGAGGCTACCGTCAGTCCCATCTGAAAGAAGACTCGTCCATGATCATCATGGTACCAGCCCCGCCTCCATCCAAGTTTAGGATTACCCGTGGCGTCTCCATCTTCCAGTGGCAAGACCCTAGGAACGGCCAGCACCAGGATGGACCAGCACTGTTCCATGACCTGCACCATCCAACAGTCGACTCAAGGTTAATCCAAAAAATTCCAGCATCTTCCTGGGCCAGATCAGAATGTTTTGGCTCTGGTTTCGGCCCAATTCGAGTTCGGGAGCATCCGTGGTGGCATACTCTTCGACCGACTATCCTGCGATCCTAGAAACTGGCAGCACTGACAAGGAGTCTGACACGTTAAGATTCTAGCCCATCCCATCCCCTCGCTTGGCCGGCTGAAGGCCCCACCCTACGTGGAGGTAGTTTTGGATGTAAATATTTAACCCCCACCCCAAGATCTCCCTCCTGTGTGAGGTGTAGTGCTATAGCTTTCCATAATTTCAGGTCAAGCGCCATCGCCGCAGCGTGCGGGTGCGTACCCACGCCTCCCCGCTCGCCCTCGTCTCCGAGCGGGATCGGTGTTTTCACACCGGTCAGGTAGGATGTACTAGTTCTTTCTCTTTTTTGAACGTTGCCATGTAAAAACTTTTCCTTTCTATATATAATGGCAGTGATTTCCAGAATCTGAGTTGTCAATTCCGTACCGCATTTAGCGTGACTTGACTATCGTATCTATAGTTGCCAGAAGACGGGGATTTGGTGCGTTTCGCGGGTCTCTTGCGTGCTGATTGGCCGGTTGGCCGACGTGGCACTGGCGCCTTCTCGCATTTCCGCTTTCCATGCTTTGACTGGATTATCCTTTCGCGTATCCCAATGAGAGTAGACGCTTCGGGAAAATGGAGTAACTACTTTTTTGGGGAAAGGTTCTTGCCTTTTGCGTTTTTTCGAGGGGAGATTCAATTAAGGTGGGGCTCCCCCCTTCGGCCTATAAAAAGGTCCTGAAGGGTGTCTCCACTTCTCTTCACCGCTTAGGCTTCCCTTGCAGTCTCTCCTTTTTCTCCTTTCTCGGGAAGCATCTGTTTCTCATTCTGGGGGAGTATCAGAGAAACATGGAGGGCGACTTGGAAGACGATGATCCCGGCGGCTGTCGAGGCATTCCTGCTATTTCGACATGGAAGAAGGGATGGCGATGGGCGGACGGCGTGCAAGAAGGTACGGCGCGTAGTAGCGCGCCTTTTCCCGACTGTCAGACCGCCGTCACTATCTTATGAGGAAGGTAGAAGCGGAAAGAGGCTTGAGGGAGAGGGCGTTTGACACGGCGACCTCGTCTTGCTCCTTCCTTACCTCTACCCACTCCTCCTTCCTCCTCTTATCCGGGGGGGTGATGGCGCAACGTCGTTGCTCCTCCTGTCATTCCATCCCCGCCTCCCTTCTCACCTCTTCGAGGGGGTGACGATCTTTCTCCCTCTTTTGCTCTTCGACCCGCTTCTTCCTTTTTTTTTTCACTCTTTGGAGGATGCCCTGATTCCGCCACTCGCGGGTGCTTGCTTTCTATCCGGCTTCCGACTCTGTGCCTTCTAAAGAGTTGGCAGAGGAGGCCCTCTCTTGTTTAAGCGGCATCCAGACATTCCTTCCTTTTTTTTCGTCTGATATCTTTCTTCCGAGCTTCCCGAGCCAACAGGGTCAGTCATCCCGTTATCCGAGCCAGTTTCTACACTGAGTAGAGTCAGTGGCTTGGCTTAGAGGTGCTAGTCGAGTCAGTCGAGTGATCAGCTCATGCCATAGTACCAGTGGATGTACTTTTTTATTTTTGATATGTGTTGTATTGGCTACGGCTTCAACTAACTTAGGTAAATGACTCACTAACCTAGGTACCAGACTCTAATAAAGAGAAAATTACACAATTTTTGACTCAAATAAATATAAAAATTACATGACTACACTCAGAAACACATGACGAACACAGTGGCCCATGCCGACGAGTAATTTGAGCCTCGAAAAAATGTGGAGGGACAAGGGATGCCCCCATCATACCCCCGGACGGGAGAAAACTCGACCCCATCGAGTATGGGTCCACTGGAAAAGTAGTACACAAAATGCAGCTCTGGGCGAGTCATGCTCTCCCAACTCAACTCCACGTCCTTAGTCAGGGGACGGCTCTTCAGCCTCTCAAGGTAGCTCACGCACGCCCTCTTGCCAGTGATGATACCTTGCTTGCCCAGTATTGCCTCCGTTTGCTCACGTCGGCCTCTCAAACTGATTTGTGGTGGCACTCTGAGGGTGTCTCTCACAAGGGTAGGTATAGGCTCAAAACACTTGATAGGTTCCACCGTGGTGTCCGCTTAGGGTGTTGGGCTCACCACGTAGGAAGTGGGGTGAATCCCAAAACCTATCGGTAAGTCCAACCCATAAGTCGGGTTGCCAAAGCCACTTGGAACTCGGGAAGGCCCAAGTCCTCGTGCCCACAATTTGGAGGTGACCCTAGGGTAGAGCCACTCCAATGTCCCCATCATCAACTTGCCTACTTGGAATCCCAAGTGATAGTTATGAGCTGTTGCCTGCTCTTTGTGATCCTCACCGCTCGTTGCTAGATGCTTGCGTGAATGCGTATGCCATGGACTACGATACGGTGTGGGGGTGACAAGTATGGTGTGCCAAGGTGGACCGGGGCAGCCAAATGTAGACCGATCATGCTTTGTTGACATGAAGACATTGACGGACTTAGGAGGGCCGGGGCATCCTTAGGTGAACCTATCATGCATGGGTGTGACAAATGTTGGGGGACCCGGACCTCCATGCATGCTGTCTTCATGCGTAAGACCAATGATGAATGGTGGAGGACCAGTGCATCCAAATGTTAGCCAGTCATGCATTGGGCCTAAAGTGTGTGTGACATGTATAAGATGACCAGACTTGTGACCCATGTTGAATGATGCGATCTGACAAGATAGGTTCACTCTTGTTCCAGAGGTAACGGCCAAGTGTGGGGGTTTGGGGTTGTCCTTGAGCTTCCACTCGAACGGGTCGAAGGGATCTAGGAAGGTGGACATCATGGAATGGGGCACTTCCTCAATCCAAAAACAACAAAAACATCATTCCGCCGGTCTATCTCCCGGGCCGCTGCTATCCCCAGTGCCCTCGGGTCACTTCAGCGATGGCTCCATGGCACTGTGCTCCTCTTCGTCCCTCAGGCGTCTTCTCTCCGCCTCTGCATTCCTCCGGTGAGTGGAGGAGCTGGCCAAAACATCGCCCACTGACGTGCTCGGTGCCGCGCTCCGTGAGTGTCCTACAGCGCCACTCCATGACGTAATTCACTCGGGTGCCCGGCCCATCAGTCGGACAGTCTGCTCCATCGTCTGAAGCTTGATCTTCAGCTCAAAAATCTTGACCCGTGCCTCACGGGCCTCGATGCGGTATCGATCAATGTCCACTGCCTCCCCACTCAGTCGGGTCACCTCGCCGCTCAGTCGGGTCACCTCCCCATGAAGTCAGTCGACCTCTCCCCGGAGACGAGGTGCCTCGGCCGCTTCCGCCAAAGCTGTAGCTAGGTCCTTTGCCTGCATATTGCATTTGTATATTGGTCAGTTTAAAAACATGCATAAGTCATGAAGCATTTTTAGGAAAGGTTTGGTGCCTTACCCGCTCCGCGAGGGTAGCCTCAGCCTCCTCGGCGTGGGCTACGGCTCAGCCAAACTCCGCGCCCCTCTCAGCCCGTCCCCCGGCTGGCTGTGAGGAGAAGGATGGTGCATCTAGTCCAGTCCGCTGGGCTCCCTCGACCCACTACATTTTAAAGAGGTCAGTTAGGGTTTGCATAAAGCATTTCAGTTTTTAAGTTTAGAAAACTTACCAAAAGCTCTAAAGCCACTCGGTACTCGTCCTGCTGCTACACGGTAGCGTGGAGGAGTCCCTCGAGCTCGGCTATCTGACCTTGAGGGTCTAGTTGCATTTAAAAAGGAAGACGAGTGTCATGCATTCATTCATTCATAAAGAATAGGAAAGTCGTGTTTAGCATTTTCATACCTGTCGTCACGCCCCACGGTAAACCTGGCTACCGTGCCGGTGGGTGAAGGCCTTCAAATATGCCTCATCGCTGTCCGCTCGCTCTGTCACGGCCTTGCCCTTGTACTTCCAATCATGAACATATTTTCAGGCTCGGCCGCTCCAATCAATATCACTGCCAATCCCCTTTGTATATTTCCCCGGGCGCTTATCATGACGATGCGGGAACCTCACCACTGGCTGGTGCACTCCCCTCGTCCTCATAATCAACCGGTAATGGAGGGGCTCGATCACATTGATGCAATGTAGCCAAACAAATAATGATTAATAATGCTAAGGAAGAAGTTCACATGGCTGTTAAATGATAGAATCATCAAACAACAGCTCAATCATCAATTCAATTTCATCAGTATGACAAATTTTTCATGGATTAAATAGTTGAATTAATTGATCTCTGGTATACGGTAAAGGTTTGGATCTGAGATCCTGCTCACGCATAGTAAGAGTTTAGGGCAAGCATAACTTGTCTTTCTACTCTAGACCATTTGAAATACCAGAGGTCAAACATGGTGTGATCAAGTAATCTAGCTCATATGTTCACCTTCACACCATGGGGGTTAAATCATCATTTCAAACAAGCAATTCAGTTTGCAGAATTTTATTGAACAAGATGGGCAAACTTATGATGCACTATCTACATGTCAAGACTAAACATGCAAAATGACAAGAAATAAAAAATTTATTTACATACTTGTGCCTTGAGCTTTTATTTACCTGATTGTTCATTTCTAAGCTCCAAGGCATCCTACACCTAAAATTCTCATTTGAAATTTATAGGTACCCAAGCTTGCTTGGGTCCTGGTTGGTTAGCAACACTTCTAGAAAATGACATTCTTTTCTTTGCTGTCTTCTAGTCACCCATTCTCATCCAAGGATAATGATTGGATGTATGTCCATATTCACCATAATAGAAGCAACGCACAGGGATTTTACCATTCTTTCTGTGTGCAGGTGCATTGAGCCTTTGTGAATGAGCATGGATGCTACCATGTTGATTATGAGAGTAGCTCCTACCTCTCAGACGCCAGCAGTCCTGGATAGTGTGACCAATCTTTCCATAGTGGTAGCAGCAAGGAGGGTGATTTCTTCTAACAACCTTTGAGTGCGTCAACCTGTCCGGATGGATGCGCCGACTAACAGGTTCATACCTGGCCCTTTGATCATGAGTGTACAGAGGATGCTTTCTCCTAGAGTTGACCTGTCTTTTGCCCTTGATTTCAGTAACAATTTTTGTATTCTTGCCTGCTCTTAGTTCGTCATTATTCAAGGTGAGACAATCATGCACAGTGTGACCAAGCATACTACAATAGAAGCAGTAAACATCCATTTCATGGAAGGTATGATAGTCATCATGGCCTTTTCTGGTATGCATGTCAACACAAGCAAATTCATCTTTCTATTTTTGCATGTGAGCCTTCCCTTTCTGTTTACCAATCTATTTTTGATTTTTTTGAGCGACACCAATCTATTTTTGGTTTTTCTGAGCGGCATGCATTGCCTTATCGTCAGATTGAGTTTCCTATTCCATCGTTTTAGTTATTTTTTAATTCCGCACTTAGATCCATTCACCCCCCTCTGGACCCACTTTCTACTAGTTAGATCGTGTCCATCCAGTACCCAACAGTAACTAGCTTAAGAACCGTACGACGGGAATGCCCCTCCACCTCTCCCGAGTGGGCTGACACTAGAGGTTGCTGGGCTACAACTAGTGATTCCATCATGAGGAAAGAGAAAGTAATTCTATTAGGATATAAAATAATGCCATAGTTTCATAAAATACTTTAAACATGGTGGCAGTGTAGCAATTAAATGCATAATAATACGGATATGCTAATAAGTGGAATCTGCAGGAATTAGGCAGTTTGGAACAGGCCGCACAGTGACTGAACGATCGAACGACTGGCCGCTCAATCGCCCTAAGCAGCTGAGTTAGCGCCACTCAATGCTAGGCATACAGGGGTCACACGGCTGAGGATAACCGCTCAAAGTGTTAGGCGGTTAACCCTTAACCGCTCAGAGGAATGGGGAGTCCCCTAGGCGGTCAGTCTACAGGCCGCTCAACAGAATTGAACGGATGCACTGGGGCCGTTCTAGTGTACACTACCCTACAGTTCATGGGCTACGCGGCTAGGAGTGTGCCGCGTGGGGTATTAAGCCGTCCGAGTTGAGCCACTCAAAGGGATTAGGCGGTCTGGTGTTGACCGCTCACCACGGAACGGTCGCGGGGTGACCGCGCCATTATCGTAGTGATGCGAGTGGGTCGGCCAGAGCCAAAACCCCTCCCGGTCGGCTCAAGATGAGGGGAATGGAATTTCTAGCTAACCTGCCATGCTAAACCAACCATTCCACACCTATACATGCCATCAAAACTTAAAGGCAATGCCCATGGAATCAATTTCAAAAAATTAGGCTAAAATACAATAACAAGGAATCATGCACAGAAAATGAGGAAAACGGTCGCAGATGAGCGTGCATGTGGCGTCAAAGTGTTCCTAGCGAGATGAGGAATCCTTCCCCCTAGCTATTGCGCGATGAGGTCGATGTTCCGGCGCTGAACGAACGACGGAAGCCACGATGATCTCACATCCCCACGCGCCTCCACACAGCGCAGATTGAGAGGAGGTCAGCGTCCACGTGATCCTCGCGTCACGACCTCTCCAACGGTACCCTCGGTGTCTCCGTCCGCTGTTGTTACAGCCGAAACCGAGAGAGAGGGAGAGAGAGCGATCACTTCTTTTCTTTTTCCCCCCTTCTTTTTTTTTCTCTTTCCTTTTTTTTAAGTACCAAAAATTGGTGTTGCAGTAGGGGAGAAGGGAATTCTACATAGCAGGGACTGGTCATTTGTCGGCGTGGCTGCCAATGGCTGTGCATCTATTGGCCTGCGTGTCGGTGGCTAACTATCTATTGGCTTGGTCACCCACGATTGACATCTGTTGGATTGAAGCCCCAATAACTGAGCGTGTGTCAGCTTAAAGCCCCATTGGTTGGACATCTGTCGGATTAGAGCCCCGATGGCTAGACATCTCTCAGCTTAGAGCCCCGATGGCTGAACATCTGTCGGGTTAAAGCCCCGATGGTTGGACATCTCTCGGCTTAAAGCCCCGATGGATTAACATCTGTCGGATTAAAGCCTCGATGGCTGGACATCTCTTGGCTTAGAGCCCCGATGGCTGAACATCTAACATCTATCGGCTTGGAGCCCCGACTGGCTGAGCATCTGGCATCTGTCGGCTTGGTGCCCTGTGGACGTGTAAAATCGCACGTCCCCATGTCCCGAACAATCCAGCATCAATATACAACTTCAACTGAAGAGACTGTGGAGAACACGTCCCGTCCAGACCCTCTGAATGAACAGTACACTGCCGTGAAGCCAACCCCAGAGTCACGGCAGCGAAGAGGCACCAACCCCTGGGAGGCTCACAACTCGTGGGCCTCAAAGAGAACTAAATGGATCGTCAATCGGGCTCAAAACGGGCCCAAATCCACTTCCACGGCACCCTCGCTAAGGCCTCAACGGCGTGCCCATATGAACTCTTCAGCGACACGCCCAGCGAAGCCTTCAGCAGTATGCCCTGCAAGGCCTTCAGCGGTACGCCCTGCAAGGCCTTCAGCAACACGCCCTCTTTAGGTTCTTTAGCGGTACACCCGTGCAAGCCTTCCGAGGCGCGCCCTGGCTTTCCCCACGACCTGTCTGACAGGGAGGATCTCACGCCACTCCCCTACGGATTCTTGGCGTGCAGTGGGACGACCGACATGGCAACACAAGAGTGAGGCACGTGAGCTACTCCTCTGTCAACGGGGACGAGGGGAAGTCAAATCCCCATTAATGCGCCCTCTTTCCCGCCTCCACTGCCCTGCCCGCATCACCGTGCAGTTGGGGTATAGAAACCCCTTCTTCTCTGACAAAAAGAATAGAGAACAGAAAAAAAAAAAGAGAGCAACACACAGAAGACGCACAGAGAGAAGAGGGGATATTTCTTCTTCATACCGTCTTCAAGCTCCCATGATGCTTCCTCTTAAGAGAAATTCCTCCACAGAACCTTCACCAATGGGATAGTCTTCGATCTGTGAACCTGCTCCTTACGATCCAAAATCCTAACTGGTTGCTTCTCATATGACAGGTCCGATTGGAACTCTAAGCCTTCATAACTGATGATGTGTGCTGGATCATGGACATACTTATGAAGCATAGACATGTGGAACACCGAATGGATTGCTACCATAGATGGCGGTAGTGCCAACCGATATGCCATGTCACCCACTCTATCTAAAATCTCGAAAGGTACAATAAATCTCCGATGTAACTTTCCTTCCTTGCCAAATCTCTCCACTCCCTTGGCAGGTGATACCTTGAGAAAAACATGCTCACCAATCTTAAAAGCCAAGTCTTTCCTTCTGTTGTCCGCAGAACTCTTCTGCCGATCTTGTGCGGCTTTTAGTCTTTACTGGATCAGCTAAATTTTCTCGGACGTTTCTTGCACCACTTCAGGCTCGATCAACTATCTATCACCAATCACTTCCCATCATAGAGGAGATCTACATGGTCTTTCATATAAAGCTTCAAATGGAGCCATGCCTATACTTGCGTGAAAGCTATTGTTGTAGGCAAACTCCACTAAAGGTAGGTGTCACTCCCAATCTCCCTTCCAGTCCAGTACGCAAGTTCTCAACATATCTTCCAATGTCTGAATCGTCCTCTCAGACTGGCCATCTATCTGGGGATGATATGTCGAGCTAAGCTTCAATTGAAAGGCATTCTGCAATCCTTGTTAAAGCCTCGAGGTGAAGTGAGGATCTCAGTCTGAAATGATGGACTTCGTAACTCCGTGCAATCTGACAATATTTTCAACATACAAACGTGCGAGGCTTTCCACGGATTGATTCTTCTTCATGGCTAGAAAATGTGTAATTTTTGAGAACTGATCTACAATCACCCAAATGGAATCATTGCCCTTGAAGGACCTAGGCAAACCTATGACAAAATCCATGGTGATGTCCGTCCATTTCTATTGAGGTATCTCAATCCTTTGCATTAAGCCAGACGACCTTTGATTTTCAGCTTTCACTTGTTGATAAATCAAGCATTTGGCCACAAACTCAGCCACATCCTTCTTCATCCCTTGCCACCAAAAGGTCTGCTTCAAATCTTGATACATCTTCAAAAGGAGAGATACACTTCAAAAAAAAATTCTTTTTTTATAAATATAGAAGATGAAGGACCTATTTGATGAAATACCTTAGTGAGTGGCTCCCAAGGCCATTTTTAGTACAGCTGCACCTTTTTCAGAAAAGCATCCAGAGACCAAAAATAGGAATCGTAAATGTCAAAATTCACATCTTTTGAGGTCTGGAAAGATGTCTTTGCTCAGTCAACATTCTTGTCATCATTGGTTTACTATATAAGTCCTTTTGGTCAATGAAAAAGTAAGTTACCATTTCTAGGAACTGTCACCAATCTTGGTACCAACCTTTTTGCCTCCACCCAATCACATGCTCTGTCATTGAGATCCCTCGAGACAAAAGGACACCCTTGATAGTCCTGCCAACAGAAGAAGAAGGTGTTGTAGATCCTTCTTGGGAAGCTCCTCTCAAATATTTTCTGGTCAACCAAAGTAACAAAATCGTGGAAATTTCTTTGCTGCCTCCCTGGCCAATCAGAGGATGCCAAGACAAAAGGTCCTTGAACACAAATGATTATTTATGAAGAGCCAATCACATTCAGCCTAGAACCTTCTTCTGGGAGGGCTTATTGCACCTATAAAAGGGAATGACCCCATGCAAAAAGGATGCTGCTATAAGAGTTGAAGCTGGGCCCTTCAGGAAGAATCAGAGTGCAAAAGAAAGAGAGGGAGAAAGGAAAGAAAATGAATATGAGTGCCTGCTAAGCCTGTATGAAACAAAAGGAGGAAGAGAAGGAAGAAGGTCAACAGCCAATACAGTTAGTCCTAGATCCTTCACACTATTGACACTTGCCCTATCATTCACGGTGCCATTTTCATCTGAAGTCACTGGTCCTGTAGCAGTTGCATTCCTTTTTCTTTGTTTTCTCTTGTTTCTCTTTTTCAAGTAAACTTGTTTAAGGCTTGTCCCCGTGTGTGGTGAGGATGTCATCCTCGTGAGGAGTTGTTCCTCATGTGGGGCTTGCCCCCGTGTCCAGCTGTAGCGACAGCGTGTCTGTGTGGTTATCCATCTTTTGGCCAAAGAGTGGAAGCCTCTCCTTGTTGGGAGGGGGGTGGACGTAGGCTTGTCCTGGGACCGCTGAACCACCTAAAAAACCTTGTGTTATGGTGTATTGCATTCTATCCATTTCTCCTACCCCCATTCACAGGTTCACCTAGCTCTTAGCTTATTCTGCTAATTAACTCAATGATTTCAATTCAGATCTAAACTTTATTTCTAGTTCATTGCCATTCATCGAGATCATCGCTAAAAGCACCCATTGTTTACACTCGCATTTGCATATCTTGTATGCTGTTATATATGCTGCGTTTGTTAGAATAGGGCTGTATCCAAATACAAATTACCGTGATTGTGAGAGTGAGAACCGTTCCTTAGCTTCAGTCGGGCACCGAGCTCGAATTGCATACCTAGGCGACAGTGGTTCCTTAACCGCTGCGATCCCGTGTTTTCCTCACAGGGGACGATCATCGGGCTAGTTAGAGTTTCTATTGAGAGACGTCTCCACCCGGAGAACACCACGGTGGTCAGCTGCCCGGCTTGCCTTTAGCGTGCTAGTGCTGGCCGCACATCGAGTCTGTCATAGGTCTTAGCCCGGTCACGTCATCCATCCCGCATCACTTAGTGGCCCCCACTAGTTGTAGCTGACTAGGCACGCGTGTGCTGACCCACCTAGGAGTAGGTGGAGAGCCACACCTGGGAGAGATTGTTTTTAGGCTAGTTTGCCGTAGACCCTCCCCTGTAGCGGCTCGAGTCTGGGCCCGGAGGAAAACCAGCTAGAGGGCCTGACGTAGTGCATCCAGTCAGTGTGTGTGCGCATGGTCAGGCACTTCGGATGCGTGCTGACGAGCACGGCCCCGACTACACTCTTGATCTGTGGTTACTAGTATAGTGTCTCACTGTCTGCCTGGGGCGAGTAGGGAGACACCTGAGGCACGAACTAAGTCGTCAGGGGATGCATCAGGTCATACTTCTAGTGGACAGTGCTCCCGTCACGTGCTGAGACTCTCGTAACTCGAGGTTTGCTTTCCTGTCTACGAGACGTGATTTTAGGCAGTTCCCTTGTGCTTTCCCCGATATAGAGGTCTAGGGTTTCAAGTAGGGATTGCCATGGGTTTTCCCTAGACGGTGTAGGGTTCACGACGGTGAGGTTGTGACTATGTTCCCAGGCCACGTGGTCTTGGGCTGGGCCTTAGTCAGCGAGGACAGGCCTCCATGATAGAGGAGTCTTGTTGTTTCTTCTGGCAGCGTAGCTAGGGTTTTTCCTGTTAGTCCGGTGGTCCCCCGACCCTGAGATTGGGGTGTGTTTTTGGTACAGTAGGAGTACCTTAAAGCCGTGGTTCCAGCGGCTATTGAGGGTTTTACGTCCGTTCCTTCCACCGTCGTTGTTGCTGTTGCTACTCCCGCTTCAGTTCTTGTTGTTGTTCTTGCTCGTGCTGTTTTACCATCTTTCCTTACAGTTGGGGTTTTGCAGGACCCCTATTGATCTAGTGATAGGAGGCTCACAAGTAAATGGGTCACTTCACCTAAGACGTGTTGTGTCTCATGTAAAAAAACACCACTTTTGTTATCTCTGTTCATTTATAAGGTAAAAAGGTTATCACACTGAGTAACTGGGGATTCTGACATCTAAATAATGTGTCTCCTCACGTCAAAAGGTGTGGATTCAACCGGACTACTCAGATAAGAAAATTTTCTATCTTGAAAAAATTGTTATTCAAGTAAGTGAACCCCCAAAATAAATTTAACATGACTTGTTCTACAGTGTTTGTCCTCAATACTAATTGAAGAACATCCTAGAGGAGTCTCTGGAAATTGATTAGTAAAGCTAATAGATAGGTTCTCAAGCCTTACATATCACACTATTCTTTTTCCATTATTGATGTATACAGAACTCGCAGATTCCTTTGCAAGCCTTTTATGGTTTATTAGTCGTAAATCATACAGCTTAACTAGCTAATGCACTGGTGGCATCCACTTATTCTCTCTAAATTAATTGAGAATTAAGCATAGGGAAATACTCCCTAAAAAGATCAAAATGGCATAATGCCAAAGGTGCTCTACCAGTTGAGTCGGCCTTAGAAATCGAGATGTGTCGTCAGGCCAGGCAGCACGACATAACAACCGGGGATAGCCACCGAGCACAGGATGCTGCACCAGTCACCGGGCCCAACCAAGGGTCCTATCTAGCTAGCCGTGACCCGCGGCAACATCAACAATCGATTGGGCCTGCCCCCAACCACTCAGCTTGTGGGTTTACTCGCGTTCAACACAGCTACTTGGGCCAACCCGGGGGCGCCCTGACTACAAGCCACGCCATATGGCACCCAGCAACGAGGTCGGGGTCAACCCCTGAGTCGCCTCCCTCCAACCCTCTGAAGTCAAAGGAAGTCCCATCTGGGCCGACCACAAGCTTCAGGAGCCCACAGCATCCTTATATGGCCCCACACGCGTGTGTCGGGAATTTCCCCTAGCACCTGGTGGGCACGTATGCTCCAGCCACTCTACAGCAAGCTGAATCCCAACTCGGGACTCCCAGCAATCCATCGCGGCCTGCACCACCATCGGGCGCCCTCGCACTCGGATCGACCTGTGCGGTCAGGTCACGCGGATCGACCTGAGCGGTCAGGTCGTGGTGGTCAAGGGGGCAGCGCCCCTTGCGGGGGTTTCTGGGGGCGGAGCCCCCGAAAAAAAAAATCTCTTTTTATAACAAGGGCATTTCGATCTTTTGGTAGCCTGAACCCTGGAATTTTCAAAAAAAAAGAAATAAAAAATTCTTTTATAAAACCCCCCTATAGACGCCTTATTTCAGACATCTCGCGGATCCCCAATTAGACCATCATGTAAGTGAACGCGGTCATTTTACTTGGTTCAACGGCGTTTTATTCTTTTAAGTCTAGCCCAAATACATTTCGTTAATGGGCCCCCATTTCTGGAAGAGGTCAAAAGCGCATGGGCTGGGCGGCCAAACCTAAGGCCGCCCATTCCCCTAGAAGTCAAGGGCGATGGCCGCCCTCTGCCCCTAGGAGGCCAAATCACTGGCCACCCTCCACTCCAAGAAGGCCGTTAGGTAGGTTGCCCAAGTTGCTAGAAGGCATAACCCTTGGCCGCTCTCCCCCATCTGGAAGGCCACTACATTGGCCGCCTAGGTCTATGGAAGGCCAAACCGATGGCCGTCTGTCCCCTGGTAGAAGTCCAGTTGTCTGGCTGCCTTTTGGTAATTGTTGGTCAAAGAAACATGGGTTGTTCTCCTGTCACGTCTAGCGCCATCTCTCCTCACCGTCTACGATCGACCGCACGTCCCATCCTAGACTTCTAGATGGAGCCTCAGAGTATAAAACCACTCCCTAGTCGACTGAGCAGGGGGTTGGTCGATTGGAGTTTGGCTGAGGTCAAGAAGGTTGGCGTGTCGGCTGATGATTGGTTGGCCAGGAGAGGTTTCTTTGTTCTCTTCTGCCCGCCCATGTTACAGGTTAGCAGGAGGGACTGGAGATCATTCCCGACAAGAGGAGCAACCCGTGCTCAGATAGGATCTCAAAGGAAGGCCGCCCTCCGTCTCCTCCATACCATTACTGGCCGACTAAGGATTGCAGCCATCCCAGGTTTGATTCATCCATCTCTCTGTTCCCTGTTTCATTTTGCATTCCCCTTCCCTACTTGCATTCATAGCACGTTAGGATTTACCAGAATCCTATCAAGAGATTTTCCCCTTTAAACAAACGGAAAGGCGGGTGTTCGAAAGCCTCGACCATCCCCCCTTCCCACCACCTCCTAGTTAATCACAGCGCCATAATCTATCTCCTATTGAGTCTTAAGATTGTTGCTCCATGGTGAAGTACTAATGGCCTTCTTTTCTTTGTCTCTGTGAGCTTTCGTGATTGTTTACAGGATTTTGGCATTTCAAGATGAAGCAGGGCTCTCTGCCCTTGGCTGGCTGAGGATGGAGAAGTTGGGACCTAACTTTCCCCCCACTTGAGGCGTCGTCCAAGTGATCATTTCTCCCCTGTAAGGCTTAGGTATAAGCCTCTGGCGATCACCCTATTTCTTTCTTTCTAACCTGTGCACTGTTGGCAGCAGTAACATAATTTGGAGGAGGAAGGCCGCACACACTCACATCGTGGGCTGTCCACGTCCCCCCCCCCCCACTGCCACGGCAGGTGCCTACAACACACTGGCGATCACAGTGGGATTGGCTGTTGCTAATTGTGAGTCCTCCAAAGTCCAAGGAATGAAGGTCGCTGCGTTGTTATTTTAGGCTCTTATTTTAGTCTCGATTTTCATATTTCTTAGATAACGGCCAAACTCTTGGCCTTCTAGGCTCTTGAATGTCCAACTCAGTGGCCGCCTAGGCCATTAGTAGGTGACCACTAGGCTAGCCTCCCTCAGTGGGAGATGGCCCAGTCTCTAGCCGCCTTCCCCCGTATCCCATGGCCGACACTTTGGCCGTCCACTTCCCTTGAGCGCCCATCGACCTGGCCACCTAGGGATCTAAATGGCCACTGCTATGGCTGCCCTCTATGTGGTCCCTGTTCTGCATCCTGTATCCTGTTTCTAGCTTGTTTGTCTTGTAGGTATCTGTGTGTTCTGATATTCTACACAGGACTACATGTGGGTGAGATTAGGAAGAGTCGGCATCACACTCTGTAGGAACACCCTCCTGTTGGAATTGAGCCCTTAACCTGAGGATTCCCACTCGGGTGCAATTGGCTCGTTTTTGTCAGGAACCTCCGTGAGTCCTCATGAACTGTGGGTTCCCACACGGTCGCTAGGCAGGTTGTACCAACTGGAGACCAGCGTAGCAACCCTTGGGCTTGAGTGAGATTCCCGCTAGACCCCCAGAGAAGACCTTCCCCATAGCTATTCTCTTCTCTTCCTGAGAGAACTGAAAATCTACCAAAAAAATACAAAAGAATACAAAAAAAGAAGAAAGACCAAACCTACTGGGGCACTTGTTGTGCTTAACTAGTGTGTTTAATTTCACAAATCCCCCCTTCTCTTTCCCCTTTTCATACTAGGCAGCCTTGGTGAAGATGGAAAGGGTTTTTAGTAGTCCGACCTTTGAGGAGGATTTTGTTCCTTAACACGAATCAGGGGCAATCCTCTATTTGAGATAGAGGATAGCCACACGGTTGCCTTCATAGGTATGTTCTAAGCTGCACAAAACAATGGCATCCTTGTCGATTCGACATCCTCTCATAGTGATGACTATCACGTCAGCCCTCAGGCTCCCACTTTGTCATCGGAAGAGGACCAAGAGTTGATCAGTGTGCTATCCCGCTATGCCCCCGAGGAGCTGGTCACGATGGTCACACGGGGGTAAAGCCCCCGCCGCTCCCCATGTCTCCCCTCAAGCTATGCCTCCTCAAGTCCAAACTCCCTTCCAAGGGTCCTTTAGCCGACCCCCACAGGAGATTCCGCTTCAACCCAGCCACTTCATGGCTCCTCAAGGGACCCCTCAACCCCCGATTCCTCCTATCTCGGTCACTCCATCAAATGGGGTAGATCCTGCATTTAAATTGGAAATCCAAAGTTACATTCGACAAGTGGTGGCCGAAAGCATGCCATCTTCACGCCCTCATTCCCTGGCACAATATTGTAAACTCCCTAATGCTTACTTCCCGTCGGGTTTCAAGGCTGCTAAGTATAGGAGGTACGATGGTACCACTGACCCTCACCATCATCTCTCAGGTTTCCTTATGGACTCCCACCAATGGCTATATGACCAGGTGCTGTTGGTCCATCTATTCCAGAAGTCCCTCGAGGGCGAGGCCATACGATGGTTCTCCTCACTTTTAGCCATCGATCTCCTAAATTTTGATATAGTCTCCGAGCGATTTCTCACTCATTTCGGCCATATGCCCTCAATTGCTCCTACCTTGTTTGATTTGGTCATGGAAAAGATGAAGCTCGACGAGGACTTCATTCACTTAGCTAACCGTTGGAGAATCATGGCCTCTAGGATGGAGGTACCTATCCCTAAGTCTCAGGCCGTCGCCATGCTAGTGAACAATGCTACTCCTCAACTCAGAGCCATACTCATGCTCAGCGAGCTCCACACATTCCCTCAGAGTTACAATCGAGCTCGAATTGTGCAAGCCCAGATCAAGTGTGATGACCCAGATCCTGGATACCAGATATATCCGATAGGATTATCGAATACACCTAATACCACTTGGAACCCGCGAGGCCTCCCAAGAGCGGTAAAGCTCCTAAAGGGATAAAGGGATTGTCGTGTAGTACATTGCACCCCGCATAAGCCTTCGTGGACCTCTTGAATCGCTCGCCTGGCTTCGTCGGTACTGATGCATTTTAGAAGAGGATCGGAGAAGGATCTGTGGTACAGGGTGCCATCCAATATGATGAATCATCGAGCTTGATATTTCAATCTTCAGGTCTCCCGAGGGTCGGGGGGCTCTTGAGAATCTCGGATCCACGATAGATAGGGGGTACGCCAATCGCTCGGGGAGGTCGAGTCAACAGCCATGAGCTCCGAATCGATGCTCGGTCGCTCGAGCTCTTCGAGAAGGACTGAGCGAGTACCTTCGGGGTCAAGAGAGGAAGCTAGTCGAGAGAGGGCGTCCGCAAGGGAATTTTCCTCCCGAGCTATTCGGACTACCTCGAATCCCTCAAAGTGTTGCGCTATGGTCTTAACTAACCGGAGGTATTTGACCATCGGTTCTTTTCGAGCCTCATAGTCATCGCTGACTTGGCTGGCGACCAATTGGGAGTCGGTGTGAATCTTGACTCGCTCAGCCCCCAATCACCGAGCCATGCGGGCTCCTGAGATAACGACTTCATACTCATAGGCGTTGTTGGATGCCTGGAAGTTAAACTTTAAGGCGTACTATAGCTCTGCTCCTTCGGGAGACTTCAAGAGGATGTCGGCACCACTCCTGGCCGAATTGGAGGATCCATTGACGAACAATTCCCAGGTTGGCCCGGGCTCAGTCGGAGATTTCTCTTCAGTCGGGATGGTGCTCTCTGCGATGAAGTCGGCGAGTGCTTGTCCTTTGATAGCCCAGCGAGGCCGATACAAGATATCGTAGGCCCCGAGCATAATCGCCCACTTGACGAGGCGTCCTAAGGCTTCAAGGTGAGTGAGGATCCTCTTCAGTGGTTCATCTGTCAGGACTATGATGGAGTACCCTTCGAAGTAGGGTCGAAGGTGCTTGGCCGAGGTAACTAATGCTAGCACGAGTTTCTTGATTCTAGGGTGCCTTCTTTCAGCTTCGTGGAGCACCTTACTAGTGTAGTAGACCGGTCTCTCGAATCCCGAATCATTTCTGACAAGGACCGAGCTAACCGTGGATGGGGTTTCTGAGAGGTGGAGATGAGAAGCTTCACCTGGAACTAGCTTGGATAGCACCGGGGGCGAAGCCAGAAACTCCTTAAGCTCAGCAAATGCCTTTTGACATTCCTCGTCCCATGCGAACGCAGCAGACGCCATTTTCGGTCCCCTCAACAATTTGAAGAAGGGTAGAAATAATTTACGTAGGGTATGTAAACTGAGTCTGCGTGGGATGAGTAACTATTGAAGAATTGGCATCATTCTAAAAGGCCGCTAACTCTTCACAGTGATTTTAATGTCAATGCATTTCACACAATCAATGTTCTAATAACAGTTAAGTCAGGATTTAGTAATATTTACTGTCAAGTTTTACACCACGTATGTGCAGTTGAGATTGATATGATTTGATTTATTACGGACAATTGATCTCGCACCGAACTGATTTGTAAAATTTTACTTTAAAGTTAGACCCCCGCGAGACGTGGGACTGAGGGAAAATCCCGGGGGCAAGCAGAAATGGTCAAGGGAGTGCAGCACTGCAAGGGCCACGGAGGATAGGTACATAATTTATACAAAGTCCGGTGGTGGCACACGAAGAAAGGTCCTCGAGCCCAGCCGTCGAGCGGGCCCAGCCCCAGACGATAGAGAACTTGTCGTCACGAGATTCTGATCCGCTCTAGCTGGTGTTGGGGATCATACACCTTAAACAGAGTCGCAAACCAGACGGTGAGCATGTTATGAGAGAGAGATCAGAGAGATGTGATGCACCCCTTTTTGAAGGAGGAGCACGGTGGGGAAGAGGGGGGCGGGGGTTTGACCCAAAGCCGGAAGCCCATCGTCGCCATGCTCACACTGGCCAGCCCCATACAGATAAAACCTATATATAACCCGATCCAAATTTGGACACTTGGGCATACCGTATACGCATGAAGGTACATATAATTAGGCTCCAACTAAATTACTGCCAACCAAGATATGCGATGGCAGTAGAATCTCTGAACATGATCTCCAGCTTTATTATCCCACCCCCTTAACACAACCCCAACCCCTGTACTTCTTCCTTTGGGGCTGCCTTCTGTTAGCAATCCTGTCTTTATCAATCACCAGCTGTCATGTGCGTTTATGTGCTTTGTTCTTTCTCATAATACGACTCGTCTCTCTCGCTCTCTCTCTCTTTTGGGTTTGGTTTGGTCAACACAATACTACTCGTTTCATCCTCTTCATGGGTTCCTCTTGTGTGGTGTGTGTGCCCTCCACCCCCCACCCCCCACCCGACCTACATTGCTCTTTCATTTGGACCCCCTTTTGGTTCTCTTGATTTGCGTTCGAAAATGGTCCTCCGTTCCCTTTGCTAGAACTGTTCTGTCGGATGTCCATCCTTCTCTTCTTTCAAGTCACGAAAAAGTCAACTGTTTTTAGGTAGGCCCCCAACGGTCCATATGGGGCCGCTCAAGAGGGATAAACGGTTGGGGACCAACCGCACAACAGACACACCCCTAAAGGCTAAGGAGGATGGGCGGTTAGGGCAGGACCGCCCAAGGGGATGAGCGGTCAAGTCTTGGTCGCTTAAGCCCACGACCTAGTCTAGTTCTTGGTCAAAACAGTCTTGACCGGACCACCTAACAGAACCGAGTTACTGCAGTGCCAGTCAAAATGGTCTTGACCAGACCACCTAACGCAACCGACACTCAATTGTTGACCAATGGTCAACTAGGATGGGTGGTCAGATGCTGGCCGCTCAACCCAACGGAAAGACAGGCGGCTGAAGGCTGGCCGCCCAAGTGGGGATAGGTAGCCCACACCTAGCCACCCATGCCATGTGCGGTCTATCGTGTGGCCGCACAAATCCCAAAATCAGACGGAGATAAATGACCCAGATCCAACCGCCCATACCTTGGGCGATCTCTGGTGCGACCGCTCAACCTTCATGGTGAGCAAACCATGGGGTTCGTTCGATCGTGGCCTTTCCACGCCCCATTCGCGTCGAAACGCAGGGGATACAGCCACAATCACCCTGGCAACCACATGGACTCCGACCAGAGTCAAAATGATGCACGAATCGCAAGAAACGGGTGATTCTAATGAAATCACCCAAAAAGAGTAATCGGACTTCTCGGGCTCCCCACGGTCAAACGGGACCACCAATAGAGACAAATCGGTGACTATGGAACGCCGACGTTCCAGGGAGTCTATTGACACTAACTGATTGCCGAACCGTTGCCGTTTTTCGATGAAGCCTACGAAACTCACAAAACCTCAACGAGCCCGATCTCGCTCGTTCGAGCACCAAACGACGTGTAAGGATAGGAAAAACGTAGAGGACGAAGTGGTGATCCATCTCCCTACCTCCATCGAAGAAACCGCGCTCCGAAGCGACTAAACCATGCCGAAAATCATCAGGAACATGAACGATGCCTTTCTTGGAATCCACCGAGGGATCGTGCCCGCCACGCTCCAACCGCTGCTCCACCCCGCGAACCGATACCCCAGCACGTCCACGCCTCGGCCAACTCTCCATAGTCGCGCGTCCCGCGTCGAACGGTCGAGAGACGGGAGAGAACAGAGTGAGAGAACGTAAGGTTGAAAATGAGTAGGAGAGATAGTGGAGTTGAATTTATAGAAAGAAATTAGAAATTTTTCTAATTTCTGAAAATCCGTAATTCGAGCCAAAAAGGAGAAAAGAAAAAAAAGAGGAAGAGAAGAAAAAGAAAGGAAAAAGATGTAGATAAAATTATATATATATATATATATATGTGTGTATGTATATATCTATAAAAAATAATAAATATAAGATACGACGATAAATGCATATATAGGAGCATGCCGCCCACACGTGCAACGAGGTCAAATCGAGAGCACCGTTCTCCACGGACGTCAAGGTCTCAAGTACGACCCTGAGAAACAGATACACCTACGAGCACCGCTTGGCTCATCCTTTGCCCGCGTTGACCTTGGGTGGGGGACATTTGTGGACGTGTAAAATCACACACCCACGTGTCCTAATCGGTCTCGCATCAATGATGTCATCAAACAAAGAAACCCCCAGAAAGATGGGTCACCCAGACTCTCTGAATATACACGCTGTCGTGAAGCCGTCTTCGGAAACACAACAGCGAGGAATAATCAACCCTCGGGGAGCCCATAGCCCATGGGCCTCTGAAGAAAATCAAATGGACCACAACTAGTGCTCGCAGAGGGCACAAGTCTGCCCCGACAGCACACCCTCCTGCTGCACCAACGGCACACTTTTTAAAGCCTCTCAACGGCACACTAACCAGTTGCCCCTAGCGGCACACCTCTGGGTGCCTCACACGGCACACCCACGGTGTTCCCCTAGTGGCACACCCCCTAGGATCGCCAATGGCACACCCACGGAGTGCCCTACCTGGTGCACCCCAGGCCCGTTCAAATGACGCACACACCTCACAACCCTTCAGCAGCATGCCTTGAGCTCCCCTGGCCAGCACACCCCTAAGTGCCTTCACACGGCCCACCTCGTCACACCCCTAGCTAGCACACCGTCCTGGCGCTTCCACCCGGCACAGCCGAGGTAGCCTCTCAGCGGTGTGCCCTTAGGGCCCTTTAGCGGCACACTTTGGCAGCACCCCAATGGCACAGTCTCCCAGTCTTCTAGCGGCACAGCTACCCGGCCCTCCAGTGGCACACTGTGGTTTGTTCCTCACCCTGTACAGCCGACAAGCATTCTCTAACGCCATGCCCTAGGATCCTTGGCACGCAACGGGGCTAGCTGAGGTGTCGTCACCTCCTGAAGGCATGATGGCTACCCCCTGCCACCAGGACGAGGGAGTCAAATCCCATTCAATGCCAGTCACGCTCCCGCCATCGACGGCTCGGCCCGAACGCTCCCGCTGCTGGGGTATAAAAGGCCCCTTCTCCATGTGAACAAGCAACCTGCTCGTACTGAATTCCAACTACTTCCCACCACTACAGCGTATTCTACATCACATGTTTACTACCATTATATATCCAAAAGTAGGAAGCCGTAATAAGGTCACAGAAGTTCATAGATTTCTGTTTTATCATGTGATGCATGGAATAACTATCAACATGGGGAGTCTTATGAGAGATTTAATTGGACCATGTCGTACACAAAGAAGACGGTCCCTGCCCTATGCATCCCAACTGACAGGGGTCTTTATTTATGTTGGAATTTCATTGACTGCTGAGGTATTCATTGAAGTGAGACAAAGTGATATTTATAATGAGCACAAGATGCTCAATGATTTTGGGTATCATTGGGGTCCGGATGGAGAGCTGAGGAGAGATGTAAGAATGTATGGCGAAGATTCTGAAAATGAGGAAGCCGAGGAGCAACAACGACAAGATGCTCACGCACCGCCTCCACCTCTAGCTCAGCCTGAGGAGCAACCACCTTCTCCTCCACATATAGATCTAGATATGCCACCGCCTCCACAGTTTTATCATGGGGAGTCCTTTGCTCAGGGTGCTGGACATCCTTCTTGGGGGGATTATGAGGCTTTTGATAGGCATCTCTCTGGTTTAAAAACTCGCATGGACACATCCCTTGGCAGGCTTGATACATTCATGGACACCATGACTGGATGGATGGATCCTTTCTCCCATGCCTTGGACACTCTTTCTACCCACATGGCCTCTCTCACCTCCCACTACGAAGATACCTACGAGGTCTTACAGACCACCAACCGTACGCTTGTCCACATTGATCATCAATTGGCGCATCAGGACCATCTTCTGCATTCCTTTGAGAGCCGTCTTCCTCCACCTCCACCTCCACCTCCACCTCCTGCTCCTGCTGATGTTGATGCCGCTGACTCCAAGTATGAGGAGGATGCCTTTGATGATGATAGTGATGACGGGACTCCGGATCGCTCTGCTCAGTAGCTATTTTTCTTTCTCCTCGTGTCTCTTGTGTCCACTCCTTCTGTATCCCCTCTCCACTTTTTGATGATGCCAAAGGGGGAGAAGTAGATAGTTAGGTTTATATATGCTATGCATGATGTGTGTTTGCATGTGTGTTTGCCATTTGGCATTTGCATTCCATATGTGAGTCTTGCATCTAGTCGGTCTAGTCACTTCGTGTCTTGTATCGTGTCAATATCAATGTAACTTGTAATATGAACTTCAATGAATGAAATGCACCTACGTCGTAACCTTTATGGTACGGCGGGTTCTCAGTCCTGACACGATACACACAATCGTCTGACTAGTCAGATCGAGCACACCCAGGACTTCCTTGAAGTCTGAATAAATCGTCACCTAGGTGACTGGCACATTCTCACACTAATAAATCGAATAAACAAATGAACGGAACGAACAAATGAATAAACAAAAGAAGTGTTCCAAAGTGCGTCCACAACTCTGGCATGCCCCATGGTACCCGAACTTCCCTTCATCTCTTCGCAGGGATTAGGGGCCCTACGACCTCTTCTTGAAATTCTAAACTATTTCACTTGCAATTGCAGGCTATACCTTGACGACTACAATGGCTGTTTCATTCGGACCACTAGTAGTTGCAAGCCACATCAAGAAAGGCTACCTAGTGGTTTCGTTGCAGTTTGGAAGCTTCCCTCCCGTGGTGGGCTTCCCCAAATTCTTAGGAGTAACCTTCGTCAACCTGCTGAAGATCGAGGGGCCCAAGCTCGTCGAAGTCCACATTCCCATCACAGGAACCTCTGTTGTTAAACCTACCATTGTCGGATTGTCGGCGGCTACTGCTGGCCGCGAGGTGGTGAAGACCCTTGGCTGCCTTGTTCACCATGTCCGTTTCAACGCGAACCCTACCAACAAGAAGACGGCATCCCGCCAAAGAAGGAGCCAAAGAACTGCTGCTGTTGCAACCCCCAAGGGTCGTATTTCCAACACCAGCAAGTCGGTCCTAATCGGAGGCATCTGGTTCCACCTTAATGGCCGGAGAGCCGACGTGATTTCCGACTGGATCGTGCCGAATGTCCCGGTGCGCAACTCTTTCCAATTGCTAGGGAGAATGGAAAACAAGAATACTGGAGCGGCCCATCGGCCGAAGAATGAGCTAGCCCTCAGGCCATTCAAGACCAATCAAATTTGGGTACCCAAGCCCACTCGGGTCTTCGATGTCAACTCGGTCGGGACCTATTGAGGCCAACAAGCCCAGGAAGGAAAGAGTGAAGAAAGACAAGATGCCAGTAGGGGCATCTCATAAGCCACCTGTCCATGTCTACATACGGCAGGAGAATACTTCTTTACATGTTAAGAATCATGGCAGTATTGCCAATAGGGATTGTAACACCTGTTAATTTTAAATAAAAATAA
Organism: Amorphophallus titanum; assembly: GCA_024336825.1. Lineage (NCBI taxonomy): Eukaryota > Viridiplantae > Streptophyta > Magnoliopsida > Alismatales > Araceae > Amorphophallus > Amorphophallus titanum. The sequence goes on from JANBPO010006516.1 coordinate 2,670,844, forward strand.
ATAAATTTAATACCATTCATTAATCATTTAAGATATTTAAAACTATTTTAAAACTTAAATATTATATTTAAAAGACACCAAATCATATTTTTCAACATATATATAGGGAAGGGAACACTGTTGCGGAGGCTTTAGCATCCTTAGCTTGCTCCACCCGATCCAACCAGGATTTCAGTAAGCTGGAAAGAACTCCCAAGGAGAGCTCGTGGATGTGCCACCGTGGATGCTGCCGGTCTACCTAGCTGGAGGAGATAATACACCTTTGGTTTCTGTTTCTTTCGATTCTTTAATGTTTCACACTCAGGGGTATGCCCCGTGGTTCATTTGTAAATGCTCTACTTGAAATCAATAAGATTTGGGCCGGAGACCATTGGTGGAATTAGCACAAATTGTGCATTCCCCCAAGAGTCTTCCTTGGTCTCGTTTAAATAAAAAAAAAGCAACCACACACAATGCAAAGCGATTTTAAGGTGGTTCGATCTCGAGCTTGAGATCTACATCCACCTCTTACTCAATTGAGTAAGGCTTCCGCTGACAAACAGCTTGAAATCCATTGATCCATAGCTTCGGGGATGAAATCCCTATAATCTGCTGAGCTTCACAGCTTGCTTTCCACTGAGCAACACAACTTGCTATCCGAGGATTAAATCCTCTTCGTAGCCTCACAGCTTGACCAGCTGATACACAGCTTACAATAAATTCAGAAGGAAAATTGAAAGACAAACAAAGGAAAGACAGTAACAAAAGGAAAGAATGTAGCTCTCTTTGAGCAATTTGACTCTGGATCTGATCCTGAAGTCAAGACAACTTTGCTTCTTCTCACTCTCTCTTTTCCCTCAGACTTCTTCTCAACTTTTGATTCTCTATTTTTATTAACTCTCTCCTTCTTCTTCCTCTAGCGAGCTCTCTTTCTCTCTCAAACTCTGGCTCCGACTCTTCTCACGAACTCTCCTGCTCTAATGCTCTTCTGCTCTCTTGCTTCAGCTCTTCTATGAATTCTGATCTTCTACTCCAATCTTCGAATTTGAGCGCTCAATCCCCTTTTTATACAGGTGAGTGCGAGTCTTGTGGTCCCATGAGTTTTTCAAGTTTTGGGCATGTGGAAGGCACACTCCAGCCTAATGATTCCTTAAAAAGTGCACTTCGAAGGTCCACATGTCAAGAGCAGAAGAAGAGTCGATCAACGTGGCGGGATATTCAGTTTAGCCACCCACCTTGGATCGTGTGCCTCCAATCCATTTAACTTTAAAGGGGACTCAGAGACGGTTCTTTCAGCACTGGTTTCGCTCCATTCCGACATCGGCAGCCCCGGGAGCGACCATTTCTTCCCCGCCCTCCTGCTCTTATCTCGAATTGCGGGAGTCTGAGCCAGGTGGGGCTCTTGGCCTATAAGGAGTACAGGGCAAGGTTATACTCCGTGGTTGATCAAAGCATTGAATTAAAGGGAGTAATTAAAGGGAGGATTGGCAATGGGATCTTCTTCTACCCCGTCAGGAGTCCACGAGCTGGGTGTTCTCTCCGACGTACCCAGCCACTTAAGCAATTTGGTGAAGCAAGGCAAGGTATGGCTTGTGTGCAAACTATTTTTGTTGTTTTTGGTTTTCTTCTTTTGTTCTTTTTTTGTGTTTTTTATGGATGGGATTTAGCATGATTATTGGTTTTCTCTTCTCTTATCTTCTTTCTAAACGATGCAGCCCATGCTTGCATCTCCTGGGGCAAGGCATGCCCATCGCTACAGCTAGCTCCACAACTTGATGGAGGCCATCACCCCCGCCATGAGGGTATTTATGCACCAATGGCAATTGATCCGGCTGATCATCATGGCGAAGTGCTTCAACAGTATGAGGTGGAACAGGGAGTCTTTGGCGGCATTGATCGAGCTATGGCATCCCGATACGTACACTTTCATCTTCCCCGCATTCGAGGCCTCGGTACTGGTAAAGGAACTATGTTTCATCTTCCAGTGGGGTGACTTAGAGGTAGGTGAGCTGATCGACCTTCCTCCCTGGGATGAGATCCTAGCAGAGATTGTGACAGACAAGCGCGAAGTCCGGCGGATGACAGACCAGTGAGGGATCCTAGTCGACCGCCTAGCAAGATGGCTTGTGGGCCATGTGAAAGACAAGGCAGTGGGAGCTGATCGACTGATACGTGGCATGGCGTTGTGCTTGGACGGGGCGCTACTCTTCTCTACGTCAGGCAACGTGCTTAGGCGAGAGTACGTGGGGCCCCTGACTCTCTTGTGGACAGGACGTTCTCTTTCTCAAGCCGTGCTAGCTCACATGGGCTCACTCAGATGAGCCTAGGTGGCAGGGGGAGTTTATACCTTCTGTAGCTGTGGATGGAAGTCCACCTGAGTTTTGATTTTGACAATGAGGTGACCACTACTTCCAGGATCTTTGAGAAGAGCGCCATCTACCTGCGAGGGCTATCTTTGGTCCTGAAGATCAAGTAATATGCAAGACCGCTCTATTGAAGACCAGAGATGATTGGCGTGACTACCTGAATTTCCTGCCTGAGGATGACTTTGTGTTTGTGCCGATGATGTACCGACATGAAGAATTTAACTTTGTTGACAGGGACTCCACCATAAAAAGGCACAAGGGAACCAGGGTCAGATGCTCGTGAGACTTTAGTGAGGCACATGATCCTAGATTTATCCACGCCAATGATTAGGCTCATGATCCAATGCAAGACTCAAAACAAGAGATCCTACCACGTGGAATGCAGACGAGTTGTGATTATTACACGTGGAAAGATTAAGGGTCAGATCTACATGGAAGATTGGGCGGGAAACGTGGTTTCTACGTTCCCATCGCCTGCGGCCTATAAATGGTTGCAGATCGCCCAAATTGCGGCGTGTGAAGCAGAAGTGACAGTGAAAAATCATCAGTATCTGAGAGAGAAAAAGTGTAGTAGATTTACAGAGAGAGAGGAAGAATCCTTTAGAGTTGAGGAAGAGCTGAGAGCAGAGAGAAGAAGCTGAAAGAAGAGCCCTGCGGTGGAGGAAAGCAGAGTGTCATATTACTAAGGGAGAAGAAAGTCTGTGAGTGCCAGTTTGTGTAATTGACTCTTGGATCAAATCTAGAGTCAATCTACTCCTAGTGAGCTACATTGTTTCATCGTCTTGATTCTTTCCTCTTTTCATTTCTGAATTTGTCAAGTTGTGTGTCAGCGAGCGAGGGTAAAACCTTAGACAGCGAAGCTATAAGGCTCAGCGGTAGCAAGCTGTGAGGCTCAGCAGTCTGGGATAGTTTCCCCAAAGCTGTGGATTAGCGGTTTGTAGGGATTCATTCCCTGAAGCTATGGATCAGTTGACTGAAGCTGTGAATCAGCAGTAAGCCACACTCAGTCTGAGTGTGGGGTGGATGTAGGTGAAAGTCGAACCACCTAAAATTTCTGGTGTACTGTGTGATTGATTGATCTCTGCTGCTCATATGGTTGATCTATTATCTACTTAGATGAACGCTTAGGATCACACACGGCTTACTTGTTCACCGGATTTAGTTAGTATATCTGTAACTACATCTATCATCCAGAAGGTATATAAAAAGGCGCTGTAGGAAAGATAGGTCACGCCTATCTGGAATCCCACCTCTTGCGTGAGGCTAGCCTCCGTCAGGTACCATAACTAGATGAGTGACATTTCATACATTGTTGCTTTTGTGATTGACCAATTTAGCTGAAGATTGTTATCTGATAAGTCTACATTGAGTTATTTGCTAAATCTTTACATATTGTTTGAGTATCCTCTATCTGTTAGTTGAATTCATATCTGCAATAGGCTTTTTCTAATTCCGCATCGATAATTACTATGTTTTAGTTCAGAGTTTTTTTTCTTGCTTTCCCAATTATATAAAATGGAATCCATGTGCTTTTGCTTGGCATCTGATCAAACAAACTAGGGCACCGTCGATATGAGTTGCCTAAGTAAGCAGTACTCTCCTTCTCCCTTCTCCCTTCCAACATATGCACACGTTATTCGAAACAAAGCAAACTCCTGATAGAAATTATAGATGATCCTGTCACCATACACGTTATAGACTAGAGGGTTAATTTGGTGCGCTTGGAGTTGGTGTGGAGCACTGTTAGAAGGCGGAGGAAGAGGAGGGAGGATTCACACGTTGACCGTTGACCGTGTGTTTGACCATGAAAAGAGCGAGTGCCTAACAATTTAAGGGAAATTAGTGGATGGTTGACCCCATTCCCCATGTGGTACGAGTCAAGATGATGTTCACCGATCACTAGACAACAAGGAAGTACGAGCTGTGTTAGGCGCAAAGGGCACATCCAAATCTGCTCTTTGTGCAAAATCTCCTTTGTCACGTACTGGAGGAGAAGCTGAAACGGACCCCCTCTTCTCCCATACATACCTCTAACAAAAGCCAACCCTCCTGCATGTATATAAAGAGGAGAAACTCTATAATGTTTGAGTTACAAGAACTATGAAATTTTGAGGCGGTTACACTTGCCAAAGCTGTCATGATTAGAGTGACAAAAGACCACGGCGCAGTTATAGAACTCCATAATTTTACGTTTTTAAGACTACAAATTATAGTTCATATCTTATTCAAGTAGATTTCCTAGTACACAATAAAACCCTTTGTAGTTATGTTTCAATTTGACCTTTGAGGAGGATAAATTCGATTTGACCCAAGTGTGGTCCAATAACGATGGGTCCAAACCAAAACCACTCTTTACAGTCCCCAAGAGGCGTCCGACACCTACGGCCCACCAAAGTGCAGCCCAATCCAAGTTAGCATCGGATACTACAGCGCGTAAACGCTACGGCCCAAGCCCATTGATCGCTGGAAGACTCTCCGATGACCGACCGTTACCCCCCATGACGTCGGCCTTAACCTCATAACGGGCGAGCACGCCTCATGAGCGCCGTAAGACTCACCTCGAGACTAGCCAACGTCGGGGTAATCGCCCTCCAACGAAAAATTTTTGCCGCTATAGCGGGAAAGCATTACGCCACTACTTACGCCTTTCCCTGTCAAGGGATGAGGGTCCTCGCTCCAGGATAACCCCCTATAAAAGGGAGATCGACAGAGAAGAGACACACGGTGGATTTCATTGCCAAACTGCTACACTAGAGAATAGAGCTACTTGCCCTGCCACACAGAGAGGAAGGAAAGACGATAGTCCATACTAGAAGAAAGGCTCCCCTCCGGCGACCTTACCACCCAGCGAGCAGTCACCGAGTGAGCACTGGGAGCGACGAGCACTCGTCTGGAGGATCTACACGGCTCTTCAGCCCTCTACTGCAATCTCTTTCTCTCTCACTTGCTCTTCTCTATTCTCTATTAGTCCGTTGCTGGCTTAAGCATCGGAGGATTGTCCCCTAGGGTAACACCTGGGACTCCTTCTCACGCCTCTTACTTCCTAATATTTACAAACCTCCACGGGTGCGAGACGACTTCCCCAACAATAAATAGAGAAGGTGGTACGTGGCCTATGAATTATTTTCCTACCTCTACACTTCTTGGCACCGTCTGTGGGAAAAAATGGTACGAAAAACTATGGCGCCCTGTGGAAGCCTTCGCAATGCCAGCCACTAGGGTCGTGGCGCCCACCAGGGACCCAACTCCTGTCGGGGATCGCAAGAAGCTTTCTCTGCTCATCCCTGACATGAAGTCACCCCGGGTGACCTAAACGAAATCCACCGACATATCAAAGGCATGATAGGACTCTGCCAGGAGCTCTTGAACCGACCGGTGGACCCCCAGCACGTCCTGCCCGAGCGACGATAGGACGAAAGGGGCAGACTGTGGAGAACCCTCGCCAAGTGCGGGAGGCCTCCCATGCCTCAGTTGCAAGGACCCGACGATCGCGCAACACACCTACACCAAGGGTGCGCAGCCCATTACACTCCAACCTAGAGATGGATCGCCGACATCAGCGCATCCACAAGATAGAGGACAAAGTCTGATATTTGGACGACGTCCTCCCGGCCGCCAGAAATCGCGGCCTGATCGACGACGATCAAGACTTTCACGCTCCCTTCTCTAGGGAGATAATGGAAGCCCCCATCCCGTCGAAGCTCCAACTGCCATCATTCACCTCCTACGATAGCACCACCGATCCGGCCGACCACATGCACAGCTTCGAGTCCCACCTGGTGTTCCACCGGGCCTCAGACACTGTGAAGTGCCTAGCATTCGTAACGACCCTCCGGGAGAACACCCGGGCTTGGTTCGAGTCCCTACCGGCCGGGACTATTTCTTCCTTCCAACAGCTCAAAAAGCTGTTCAAGGAGAACTTTATTGGCAGCCGAAAGGTGGCCAAGTCTGTAGTGACTCTGCTCGCCCTCAAGCAGGGCAAAGAAGAGACGCTGTGGGATTTCGTCTCCCGCTTCCGAGCGGAGGCACTACGGATCCCACATCTCAACATCGGCATCGCCACTACAGCCCTCACCCAGGGGACGCGGGACCACATCCTCTGGCGTGCCCTTGGAGTCGAGGCCCCGGCGACCCTTCCTGACCTCCTCGCCCTAGCACAGAAGCACGCGCGCTGTGAGGAGAATACAGTGGCCCTGGGTCGCGCGGCTGGAGCGGATCAGTCCGACCGCAAGAGATTTGCCGACCCATCGCGAGAGGGTCGGAGCAAGCGGGAGCGACGCGACGGAGACTGTCGCGACCGCTCCGAGAAGGAGAGGGGCAATTATCGCCACTACACGCCCCTAACGGCTCCACCCGACCAGATCTTGATGGAAATCCGCGAGGAGCCATTTCTCAAGTGGCCTCCCCGGATAAAGTCAGATGCGAGCACGAGGAGCAAGAAGAAGTATTGCCTTTATCACCGCGACCACGGCCACGACACCGCCGACTGCAACAACTTGAGGGACGCCATCGAGGACCTCGTCCAGAGGGGACTCCTCGACAAGTTCCTCGCCAAAACCGCAGAACGGTGACAGAAGAGGCCCCCACCGATCGACAACCGGCCCAACGGAAAGGAGATCATGATGATCTTTGGGGGGCCGGCTGCGGGGGGAGATAGCGCGAGTAGGAGGCGACGATGCGCGATGGCCGTTCGCACTGCGGACTGAAGTGACGACACCCAACGTGGGATTTCCACCTCGGGCCGTCTAGGAGATCCCATTGTCTTCTCTGAGGACGACCTGGACTGTGTGACCACACCCCACTCTGATGCTTTGGTGGTCTCGGCCACCATCAACTAATGTACTGTGCGTCGCATTCTAATGGATAATGGGAGCGGACCCGATGTTATTGCCTACAACTGCCTTGTACTCATGGGTGTAGATATGTCTCGACTCGCACTGTTGCGCACACTGCTATATGCAAGGGGTCACTAGACAACAGATAAGGTAGAGATTCAGTATATGAGCATGGTTACAAACAACATTTAAAGTATAAGGGACTACATGATCCCCGCAAGGCGGCCCGAGAGGGCAAATAGGCGCCACAGGCCAAGCTACCTCCGGTGGCGAAAGATGACTTTAAGAATACCCTGCGGGACCTCTGCTGCATCGAAACTGACCTCCTAGAGTTGATTAATTATCTGCTGCCGACAGAAGAAGAAGGCACCCCCACAACCAGCTGGCGGGCTGAGAAGGACCCGATCTGCCCCTACCGTACATTCGTGAGGAGGGAAGAGCGGAAGCTTTAGAACTATAAAGACACCACCTGGTTCTATGTCCTTCTGCGAGTGCATGGGCTAACGGTTGAAGCCCGGCCGGCGGTCATCCTGGGCAAGCGTCTGCACGTCGCCTACTATTATGTCGAAGGATGGGGGATGGACCACCTTAACTTATTTTGCCATTTGTCTGCCAAGAAGTATGCGGACTTAGCCACCCTTGCCGATTGATGTTAGACGATCGGGGATGTGTGCTGGCTGGTCCGAGAGGCCACCCGCCGCGACAAGGAGCGTCCCTTAGTTATTGGCCGATATCACTGCGGCTCTATACCGGCCCACACGGTATTTGACATTTCTCTTCATTTGCGTTCATGGCTGCCTCTTTCAGAGTGTTGGATGCTAATCAATTCTTTACTTTTCCTATCCTTCCTCTTCACAGACCATCCAGATAGCACGCAGATGGCGACTTATCGCAACCTCCTCTGGCAGGTAGAGAAGTCGACGCATTTCGAGGCGGTGCCACTGGCCCCGACTACAACTCCCTTGCCTCCGCCCGCAAAGAGGTCCCGGGCACGATCGCCCGTGAAGAAGTCCCTGGACGAGGCAAAGGCTACAGGGTGGCGGGAGGCTAAGCGTCGGAAGACAGAGGCCGCCAAGGCTGTAGAGACTGTTCCCCTGCCACCTTCGGTCCCATCCTTCGAGGAATTTGAGGCCAGTCGGATTGAACCGAGCCAACCCACAGGTGAGACTCCTCTGTCAAGAGTGTCTTCCAGGTGGAGTTTTATTTCTATGTCGGAACGGGTTGCTTACACCCAGATGCCTTTGCTTTTTGTCCATCAGCGGGGGAGGAACCGATGCCCTCGTCGACCCCCGACGTAGGTGAGGCCTGGGTCGGGTCGGAGCCGCCGTCCACTCCAACTCCCTCACCCAAGGCCACCGAAGCAATGAATAAGGACATGAATAGATTAGATACTCAAGACAATCATGCTTAAGACAGTCATGCAGCACAAGACAACAAGTATGCAGTAAACACACATTGACTGATAGTGTTTGCTATCATCAAAACACAGGGACACAACACCCATTTGCTAGACGACCTAGCCCGTTTATGAACATACAGCCTCATTGGGGCGGTTGCCCCTAGACATTCGGTGCTAACCATAGGCAGACATTCTTGAACAGATAACTCCTCAAATGAATGAATATTAGAAAATCACAGAGTTTCGTCTCTTGGCATTAGTAGTATAAGATTCGGCATCTCCACTCTGCAATCGATCATGAAGCATAACTCCCTTTCCAGAAGAGTAGGACGAAGCTGAGGGAGAGTAATGCGCGACGTTGATGTGGCCGATTCACTAATAAATCGAGGGAGATTGCATAGGATGTGCAGAAGGTCCTTGGAAAGTGCAGAAGATATAGCCAATTGCCCTTTGAACATAGAATTCATAATCTGCTTGGCAGCCGTATGAGTTAGCAAAATATGGGTAGAGACCCCTTCTTGGCTAGTGAATTGAACAACCATCGAGCAAGAGGTAATAATTGCATTAATGGTGCACTTTTCGGCGAGCAAAGAGATTGCCACCGGCCTCACTTTAGTAGAAACTGGCATTAGTACAAGGGAACTCTTCTTAGCAACCGTCTCCATAGAAAATGTAAGCTCATTATCCCCAAAATAGCCAGGGACCAGGACTCGGGCTGGCATGCGGCAAATGAAATCTTGAATGGTAAAGTGTAGAACCGGCATAACATCATCCTGATTTGGCTCGTCATCTCCCTAGGGACCAGACCCGAGAGGCACCAGAGGTAGCACACACCCACTCCGAGGGGTGGAAATGGATGGAGAAGAAATGGAGGTAATAGGTTTAGAAGGCGTGGGTGAAGGTTTAGAAGGTGTAGAGGCCTTAGGCGGTGGAGGGATAGTGGCGATAGTGGGCTCGGGTGGAGGCAAAGGCATAGGTGGAGGTGTAAGTGTAGGGGTAGCCTGCTCAGGCTCAGGTAACGATGGTGAAGTGGATGGCAAAGGTGGTGGAGATGGTGGAAGTGATGAAGGTAGAAGCGATGGGTCAGGCGAGAGTGATGGCGACGGGTTAGGCAATGGTGAGGATGGTGAGGATGGTGATGGAGAAGATAGTGACATGGACAATGGAGTTAGTGGTGGTGAAGGTGGTGAAAGTGGAGGGCAAGCATCTCTCGTCAAAGAGGTACACATTCAAAACAAGTCCAAAGGGTTTATTCTTTAGTCAAGATACAAAATTGCCAAAGTACCAGAATGGCTTTCGAAAAGCCATCTTACAGACTCGCAAGAAAATAAGGTAGTGGAGACACGATCCTGCCCCCAGCTTTGCGTGGCGGTAACAGACAACCTTCCTTCAGTCCACTTTTTTCGAGGAAGGGGACCAACAGTGGAAGCTGTCTATGCCAGAGAAGAGGGACGAACTCCACACCTAGCATCCCTTTCGTTTCGTGGGAGCAGACCAACTAGGGACACCGATAGCAGGGAGACCCGCGTCAAGGATGAGGACCAGTTGATCCATCCGCCCCTGGGCGATGGAGGGCACTGGAGCAACAAGGCCCACCCATTACGGAAGCTGACCTGACGCATTGGCCGTGTGTGCAGACTGGAGAGCGAGGTCTGCTACCCCGTCCACCGCCATCTTCAGGTAGAAGAGCATGTCCCTCGGTTCAGGGAAACACCTCATCACGCACCTGCAAGTGTAAAGAAATAGCAGTCATGACCATGCAACGGGAAGACGGCAGGAGAAATGACATCAAAAGGCAAGGGGTGGGGGGCGAGTACAAGGTCATTCTCCGTCCCCTTAAGGACGAAACCTGTCCGGCTCAAGGAGAATGACTCCTCGCCTGACATACAAGTGGTTGACCTTCTCCAAGGCCTCATACTAGCCATCCAAGTACCCATTCCGGTATTCTTCGGAGACGGGACCATTTGCCCCCGGTTCTGGCCACGACCGCCAGGGCGCCGATGCAGGGTCCCTCCGAAGGATCAGTGGCTGACGGCGAGCCTGTAGAGATTCGTCATCCGATAAAGTACCAGACTCGCCCGATGACATCCTACAAGAAAGCTCTCCTCGAAGACTCACCATTTTAGGGATGGTCATGAGTCCACCCCAAGAGCCACTATTTATAAGGAGAAGTGAAACCTCCAGAAGGATAAGGACTCCTACCGCCTCAAGCAAATCCCCATAAACTAAAGCGACGGATCCCAAAAGTTGTGCCTCTCAGAGTTACCTCAAGGGCGCCGCCTCGTATCCTCAAGAGATCTCATAGCAGTTCGGAAAGGGGGAAGTACACGGAAGAGATTTCAAGATTTGCGAAACAAGGGAAGGCTTTCTATTCCAAAATGAAAAGCTTACAAAAGTAAGGCTGCCACCTAAGCAAGCAACAAAAAATAGAAGGAAATAAGACTCCTTTGCAGGCCCCCCCCGGCATGCCCTGAAGGTCCTTCACCGATACACCCCCCGTGCCCTTCGCCGGCATGCCCTGGCGTGGCCTTCACCGGCACACCACAGGGCAACCTTCACCGGCACGCCCCTTGAAGGCCTTCGCCGGTACGCTCCATAGCATCGCTCCCCGACACACCACGGGGTAGCCCTCACCGGCACACCCACTAAAGGCCTTCGTCGGTACGCTCCTTAATGTCCTTCCTCGACACGCCTGCAAGGATCCTAACCACGCATGGCCTTGGCAGAGGTCCACTAAGTGCCACGAACCCAAGAACAAAAAAAATAAATGAAGAATGGAAGGGAGATGATGAATGAGATGATGAAGAATGAAGACTATAAGGGGACTATTGTTAAAATGACCAAGACTCCGTCAATTTTTGATGAAATTTTGGCAGAGTTTTCCCTAGGCCAAAGGCGTAAGGGGAAATATGGGTGCACGTCCACAAGGAGTGACGGCCCTAACAAAGTGGTGGTGGGTCCCGCAGGGCAATCCAGAAGTCCTTTGGCTGAAGTGTTCCTCTCCTCCTTCGCCGGCACGACATGGTCATCCTTCACCGGCACACCCTGAGGGGGCTTCGCCGGCACGCCTCGGAGTGGCCTTCACTGGCACACTCCCTGGCGCCTTCACCGGCACGCCCTGTTGGAGTCTTCCCCAGCACAGTCCAGGTGACCCTTCCCCGGTACGCCTACATCCTGCTTCACCGGTATAGCCTGAAGTTGCCCTTCCCCGGCACACTAAACTCCCCTCACCGGTACACCCTACAGGTATTCCCCGGTGCACTCTCCATGGTCTTCCCCGACACAGCCCTTAGGGCCCTGTCTGGCACATCCCCTGGGTAGCTTCCCCGACACGCTCGTGAAGGCTTCCCTGACACGCTCGTGAAGGCTTCCCCGGTATGCCCTGCTGAAGGCTTCCCCGGCACACTCCCATGGGCCGTTCACCGGCACACCCGAGCCTCATCTTCCCCGACACGCTCGTGAAGGCTTCCCCGGTACGCCCTAACTACTCCTCCCCGGCACACTCCGGCAGGCGTTCCCCAGGCACGCCCCTTCGCCGGCACCGCCAGCGATACACGAAGTGACGTTCCCCGACACCGGAGAAGAAGAGGAAGAGAGGAGAGAAAAGAGGAAGGAAGGGGGGAGGAAGAGAAGAAGAGGGAAGAGAAGAAGGCGGAGGAGGGTCTAGGGCTCCGTCGGAGATCCCTACTAATACATGTACTACACTCCACGCAGGGAGGGGGGTTTCACGGGGGTGGGGGAAATCAATTACACGAACTACCCTCGCGCAGGAGGGGGGGATCACGGGGAGGGGAAACCAGCTATCGGCCGTACGCAGAGCCCGGACGTCCGATCGAGATGCAGCCAACTCCTGGATGAAGGTCGAGGGATGCTGAAGGATGCCTGAAGGTCTGGCGCCGAGCTGATGTCGCTGGATGGAGACGGTGGCCGCAGCAGTGGGCCTGTGCAGTTCTATCACGCAGGACTGGTTGGCGCGGTCGTGGTGCATCGGTCGGTACGGGCGCTGTGGAACTCCAAAAATGACGGGACCAAGTCGTGGACATTGCTGACAGGGAGATCTACGAACCCTCAGAAGATGGAGGCCATCTGATCACCAGGCTGGATGTGGTCGCAGGAATGGCTGGTATCAGGTTTCTGGACATACAGTAGGATAGGACAGCAATGGTCATTGTCGAACTTCCAGTGATGATGTTGGATCAAGACAAAACCACTTGCGTTGGTTTTGTATCGTCGGAAACCGCAACTTTGCTGAAGACAGCATGACCTGAAACAGATAGGAGAGGGCGTGTCGGGGCCGACTTGACAGCAGCTTGTCCTGGGTGAACAGAGGACCCCGGGCCTGGCGCGACTGAGGGAGAATGGACGCCCTGGATGGAGACGATGTCAAAACCAGGCGGGACCACCTCTGCTTCATCGGTGCTTCAGAGAATAAGAACTCTCGTGAAGAGAGCTCTGATTGAATCGTACAGGGGTGGGAGGTGGAGCAGCTACCAAATGGCGCTCAGGTTCAGACCCGAATCTGGCGCAGTCGCACGAGAACGGGCAACGCAAATAGTGCCGAGGTCGGATCATGGCGGGACCACTTCTGGAACGAAGCTGACTCGATGACGTATGACTCTGCAGAAGATGACTTTGGCTGGTTCGCATAGTGGATGCCGGGGTAGTCTCTGCAAACGTGACTTCGGCTGCAGGCTGGTTGCAGAGAGCAGTAGAGAGGTCTTCCTGATCCACGGGAGGTTGTAGCAGCGACGGGCGTCTCTGGGGATGCCGTGGACGCACGGAGCTGGGGAAGGCAGACCTGGGTTGCTGAGGGAGAGGGGGTTGGGGCATGAGATGAAGGTGGCTACGGTTAGGGTTGATGGGGAGCGCTGGTTTGTGGAGGAAGGAGAAGGGAGGGGGCGGCCTAAGTGGAGGGATCCGAGGCCGTAGAATCATGCTAGGGTTATTGGGGAGCTTCCCCCTCTTCTATGGAGGTATGGGGGCGTGGTCGATATTTTTTGGTTGAATTCGTCGTTTCGTCGTCGAAACGCTGTGGCGATCGTACCAGTGACCGCCACAAGGTATAACCCGCCCAGGGAGGTACGTTATGCTTTGTTGGATTTGAGCTTGGGCTGTCGTGGGCGTGACAGCCCCACGATAGACCGCCTTATGACTGTGACACGCCTGGGCTGGGTCGTCACAGTGATTCGATCGTTGGTGTTTGACCGTTGGGGGTCATTATAGCCTGACGCACCAGTGTTGGTTCGTCAGGGAATGTGACGCCCCTGGGAAGGCGCATTATGCCTTCCACCTAACACACCTGTCCTAGTCCATTAGGGACTGTAACGCCCCTAGAGGAGCACGTTACAGCCAACTTGGTCCCGTGGCCTAACACACCTGAGTTGGTCCATCAGGTGACATAACGCCCCTGGAGGAGCGCGTTACGTTCTGTGTCTTCTCGTGACCGTGACGCACCAGGGTTAGTCTGTCAGGTTACTGTGGCGCACCAGGGTTGGTCCGTCACAGACTGTGGCGCACCAGGGTTGGCGTGTCATAGTGGGTTTCACACCGTTGTCCTGACGCCCCTGTGTTGGGCCGTCAGACCGCAGTGACGGCCCAGCGGTAGACCGTCAGGGCTTGTGGCGCGCTTGGGTAGGTCCGCCAGGCTCTGGACTGCGTCGAGTGATTTGTAGTCCTGTTTCTTCTCCGCTGTGGTCACCGTGCGGCACTGCTGGTACGTGGGATGGTCCTCGTACTCCACCGGGTTCGGACGTTATTTTTCGTGACTTGAGAGTCTACTCCTTTAGAGACACTCCATTGGTCGTAGCCTGCCAGTACGCATGTACTGGTATCCACCTAGGAGTGGTGGGACGGCTACCTTGAGGATGGTTTTTAGACTGGTTTTCATCGGGCCCCACGTCCTCGGCCAGAGTTCGACTGAGGGGAAAAACAGTTAGAGGCCAGACCTAGGACGCATGGTCGTGTGTGCACACGTGGTTGGGGGCAGTTGGACATGTGTCGACGGGCGTGACCCCAGCTAGTCACTCGCTTTGTGGTTACTTGTGTGTGTCTGAGTCTCGCGCCCGAGACGTAGTGGCTAGACACTTGTGACGCGGTATAAGACGTTAGTGGATGCATCCGGTCATTCTTCTAGTGGGAGGTACTTCTGTTCTCATGGAAGAAGCTCATAAATCAAGATATGCTATTCACCCTGGTGATACCAAGATATACAAAGATTTAAAAAAAAATTCTAGTGGCCCAACATGAAGAGAGAGATAGCAGACTTTATATCTCACTGTCTCACTTGTTAGCAAGTTAAGGCGGAACATATTAAGCCCACTGAAAAACTACATCCCTTAGAAATTTCCTAGTGAAAGTGGGAAAGCATAGGGATGAATTTTATCATGAGTTTACCAAAGACAATGGGTGGACATGATGGCATATGGGTGATCATAGCCCGATTGACTAAATCTGTACATTTTCTATCATTCAAAAGTCGATGGTCTGTGGATATTATAGCAACATTATATATGAAGGAGATAGTCAAATTACACGGAGTTCCTATCACTATTATTTCCGATTAAGACCCTCGGTTCACATCATAATTCTGGAAGGGTCTACAACATTCATTAGGGACCCGACTCAACTTTAGTACAGCTTTTCATCCACAAATAGATGGTCAAACTGAGAGAATAAACCAAGTGATAGAAGATATGCTCAGGGAATGTGCTATTGACTTTGGTGGGAGTTGGCACGATCACTTGCCTCTAGTTGAATTTGCCTACAACAATAGCTATCGAGCTAATATACAAATGGCACCATTCGAGACATTATATGGAAGAAGTTGCTGCTCACTTATATGCTGGAATGAAGTTGGAGAAAGATAATTTCTAGGCCCTGCACTCATCCGGGATACTACCGAGAAGATAAAACTTATTCGAGAGAGACTCCAGATGGCTCAAGATAGACAAAAATCATATGCTGATAATCAGAGGTGTGACCTGAAAGTTCAAGTGGGAGACCATGTGTTTCTCAAAGTTTCTCTAGGTCTAGGTATTCAAAGATTCGGCATCAAAGGCAAGCTCACTCCAAGATATATTGGTCCTTTTAAAATTCTTGAAAGGATTGACGATGTTACATATCGGATAGATTTGCCCCCTCAATTAGCTAGAGTCCAAGATGCATTTCAATCTCTCAATACTCAAAAGATATGTCTATGACCCATTCTATGTTATATGTCATGATGACCTGGTGATTCAAAAGGATCTGACGTACGAGCAAAAGCTGATCAAAATATTTGACCGAGAGATACTAACGAGTCAGCTGCGAAATAAAACTATTTTCATGGTAAAAGTCTAATGGAATAAAAGTATAGACCAAGTTGTAACATGGAAGACGGAAGAAGCTATGTGTGAGTGATCGTATCAGGACCCAAAACCCACCGTGCCATAAAGGCTATGCCATTAATTACGCCCCTCTGACAGAGGGACAACCCTTGATTAATTGCAAAAATAAAATGACCATGGGGTCGATAGAATATGCCAAAGATGTGATTGCACATGCAAGCACACGATGTAGTAATGGTTACTTATTAAACTGACTCCTGGTACCAGGTGGAGAACTTAGGTCCGAAGACCACCATCACGCATAGTGGAAGCCTCCGGTTGAGCATAACCTGACTTTCTGCTAACCACCATTTAATATACCAGAGAGTCAGATCATGCAGGCATGCAGAGTAGTAGCACTTACTATTATTGTTCATTGTTTATTTGATCGACTATTAGTGATCCCCATGAGGAAGGAAAACCTTTGATTAATTACCGAGATAACGGGCCGTCAAGGCCGGAATGAAATGCAAAGGATGCATATGAAGCAATCATGCAGGATGATCTAATCTATCATGCACGGTTTATTGGATCGGAACCCCAGTACGTGGCGGAAAACTTAGGTCTGAAGACCACCATCATGCATAGCAGAAGCTTCCCGTCGGGCATGGCCCGACTTTCCACTAATGCCATTTGATATACCGAGGGTCCGTGCAATTGGACATGCATTAACATGACATGTATATCTAAGTTAAAACATGACGACAGAATCATGAAAGTGATTAAATAAGGTTTAAACAAACCATTTTCATTTGATTTATTGACCATCGAGTTTATTTAGTTTCAATATTAGGATCAGAAATCACCCCGAAACGAAGAGAGGGTTAAAACGGCGCGACTACGCGAGTCGGAATGAAACTGACGTGGCAAGCGTAGGTAGAGAGGTTAAAATGGCGCGGCAACGGTAGGAATAGACTTAATCCGTCGCCGCCTAGCGTAGGTATAGGGGGGAGGCTTAATACGGCGCACCCTCATGGGGGCGCGTCGGAATAGGGCGTGCCGGTTTAGGGCGCGCTGTATTAAGGCGCGCTGGTCATGAGACCGCGTCGGATTATCTAATGCTTAGGGAATTTAAGATTTTCTTGGTTTATTTTTGGGTTTATTGAAATATTTTAAGGGATTTTGGGAGTTGATTGAGTAACTTATTCGCCAGGTTGGGGCCTCGGGCCTTCCAGAAGCTGGGTCACAAGCTCGCGCGAGGTTCATACTCAAGCGTGGCGGTCATTCCGATTAGAACAAATTTATTAGATGAGAGTTATTAAATGACCTGTCTTGCTGTTTGCCCAGGAACCTGACGCCGACCATTTCTACGACCATGATTGGCGAGGTGATCTGATGGCCACCAGCTTTTGAGGGTTCGTCGTGTTCTCTGTCTGCTACGCCCATGAGTTGGTCCCGTCACCTTTGGAGTTCTACAGAGAGCCTACCTGTCGACGCATCACGACCGCACCATCCAGTCCTGCGAGGCAGAACTGCACAGGCCATCGGCTGCGACCTCCTCCACCTTCCAGCAACATCAGCTCGATGTCAGACTTTCAGGTATCCTTCAGCATCCCCCAAGCTTTGTCCAGGCATTGACAACACCTCGATTGGATGTCAGAGCTAGGCGTACGATCGCAGTTTGGTTTCCCCTCCCTTTGTTCCCCCCTCCTGCGCGAGGGCAGTGCATGTAATGGTTTGCCCATCCCCGTGATGCCCTCCCTGCATGGAGAGTAGTAATTGTAATAGCAGGGATCATTGTCGAGCTTCCTCGATGCAACATGTCCGCCGGGTGCGCATGCTTCCCGGTTCGCCCTCGTCTCCGACCGGAGCCGGTCCATCGGACGGGCTAGGTATGTTCGGCTGCCACTCTAATTTGCTTGCTTAGTATTAGTTCCAACTGCAGCGCCCATGTGAGGAGTGCCCAATCCAAACTTCCACCTTTTGTGAGTTCCTGCTGTCGGTGAGTGAGCATACATTTGAACCGATCCCCTCGGTATCAGTCTGTCCAGTTGAATCCGGTGCCCACGACCTTGTTCCCCGGGTGGTTCACCACCACCCTCCTCGCTACTCGGACTGTGTCCGACCCTCTCGCGAGCCACAACTCACTGATCTGTCACTACGAGCCCCGAGTAGAGTCCACAACGCGCGCAAGTGTTTGCCTTGTCAACTAGACGATTGTGCTCATTGTTTGCTGGCTTAGGTCCCAATGTCTCGACCAGGTTCGTCCCACGTCAGCAAAGCTCTTTGAGGAATTTGGCGTAGGCTAGAACATGTTTTATGGCATCTAGGAGTGGAATGTTGATGTGAACTTGTGAAAAGAGTTCCATTAACTCCACATTTTGTGTTGGCCTAGTATTAGTGGGCTTGGGTTCTAAGGCACTAGGGAAGGGAACCTTGGGTTGATAGGAATTTGAGTCTTCATGGGCCTTTCTTTTCCCTTTAGGATCTCCCCCCAACTTATCTTGAGTGCATTCCTCCTTGTTGACATCCTCATCATCTTGATTCTCTTTTGAAGCATCTAAGGAACAACCAGACACAGTATGGCTATGAATTTCTATGGGAGAGAAAACTCTTGTCTGGGAGAAAACTAGATGACTCATGGGTTCTCTTCTTCTTCTTCCTGGTTCTCTACCGCGACCTCAAGAGGAAACGATGATCTTGCTTCCTGCTTGCAATGGCACCTGATGAAGCTTCAACAGATGCTTTCTTCCTTGCTTTGAGACCTCTAGAGGTGAAGAAGATTATCTGCTACGTTGCAGTCACGCCAGCAGCACTAGGAAGAAGAAATGTTCTGGAGCCAGCTTCTTCAATGATCTCTTCCCCTTCTTCTCTTTGTGTGCCACATCTTGAGCTGGAGTTCTCGCCCTCTTTTGTCTTGGTGGCTCACGACATCTCTTGCCTTGTCCCCCTGTAGACACTAAACCCAAGATGTAACATCCCATTATTTGATTTGCTTCCTCATCTCCGCTGACCTCTTTCTGTCAGTTGGCTAGTACATGGGTAGGTAGGGAACCACATCTACAATGGTATCAGCATCTCAGAGGATGTCTCTGCTAGTCAATAAGATCTTCTGACAAGGTGAGCTTCTAGAAGGCTTTTCTGGAGAGAATAGATCCTCCAGGACTGGTTCCGGATCTTGAAACACGGACGTGATGGAATCCAGATCCATCCTGGGTGAACATGAAGGTGTCACCCTTTTCATACAAGGTGTCAGGACATATACGCCAGATAGAGTTGAAGGCCACTGCACTGAGGCGAAGGTGTCGGCACGCTTTCACAGGGTGTCAACACGTTGAGCCTAACAGAACTTAGACAAAAATGACTCAAGTGCTAGTTTCTTCATGAAGTGTTGGCACATTCAGATGACAGGCCGACACTTGAGAGTCCTTCACTTGAGAGTCCTTCACCTGAACTTGTTGAGGTCAAAACTTAAACAAAATCATTAATCATACTACAATGACTCAACGATGAGTTATAGTTTGTTATCATCAAATCCAGGGGACACAACAGATACCTCGGACAATAAGCTGTGATGCTCAGCAGTTTGTAAGCAAGTTGTGATGCTCAGCGGATGCAAGCAGTGGTACCGATGGGGGCATCTCTCACCCTTCAAATTTTTTAAAAACCTTGATTGCTCGCAAGCATGGATCCATTGTGTCCGCCACATTTTTCTGAGTCAACTCATGTAATTTTCATATTTTATTTGAGTCATAATTATATAATTTTCCTTTTATTTGAGTCTAGTACCTAGGTTAGGAGATCGACCGCTACCATCAGGTAGTAATTCTCTCCTGACCGCGATAGTCGCTCTGATTCCTATTATAACATTGTGCTTTCCTTGTACTTCATCCTGCGTAGACAGCATGTTCCAGGGCTAGAAACGCATGTAATAATTAGGGCTTTATGAAATAATCATTAATTTGAAAGTCTACTCACATCTCGGTCCCTTGATTATCATAATTATCTCATGACTATACCCTGTAAATTAGTAGATTAAATGTAGCTTAATTTGATCGTAACCATGATAGATCTTGCAATATACTTACTATTATTGATTAAAATACTAGGTCTGCTTGAGGGTCATGCCACACCATTGGTAATGACTCACCGCTCATTCCCATTGTTCACGTTTCACACCTTCAATCTCTTGATAATCGGGACTCTCCACTGGATATTCCTTCTGTCAGACTAGGACTATTATTACAAGGCCTCCGTAAGTCTGCGCGAGCTTGGGATTCCCACTAGGACGCCAAGCAGGTTATACGCTGAAAGCCTGAACCGAACGAATCGACTGGATTTCATTTTTGAACAGTCCGAGTTTGTGACTGTTCTGACCAATCTCAACCAAAACGTGACCCTTAAGGGATCGCTACCATGCGATAGCAGTCAAGGCATGACCGCATTCTTCTTTTTGATCTGGCTTGTGTGCCAGTTTGGCCAGTCGACTGCACCTTGTTCCAAGTCGACTTAGCCATGATCAGGTCGATCGATGTCACCTCCATTGACTAAGGTTAGGTAGACTGAGCTCTATTTTAGCCTAGCCATGATCATGGCTAAGACTGATGTCACCTCCATTGACTAAGGTTTCGGGCACTCCTCCCACGACCAGGTCAACTGAGGATCTTGAATTGATTGACTAAACCCTCTGTTTTGCTAGCCTGGTAGTGGTTCCTCCTGAACAGCCACCATCAATTAGCGGTTCCCAGTCGATCGCATCTTTCTAACCTGCTTGTGTGCATTGACCCGCCGATCCTTTGCGTCGATGCAAGACTGATAGCAGTTCGATCTAGACTGCTTTCTCTTTGCAGCGGTTCTACATTGACCGTGACTATCCTCGTGTTCCTATTTTTTGTGGGTTTTATGTGATGCAACACATGTCAATATTAGCCCTCCAGGATACTATCCAAGTATATGTAAACCCCTTTTTATAATACTTGGCTTCCAAGTCATATTTTTATGACTTATCAAGCAAATTCTTGTTGTGGAATGCCTCTTGCTGGCTAGAAGTTGTTTCTGCTCTCAGTTGCGATGAACCGCTTCTCTCTATGAATATTCCTCTACTTATAGGCAGCAGTGAGATGAGCGTGTGGAAACCACGTTTTCTGCCCAAACTTTCGTCCAGATCTGAGTTCCATTGGACACGTGGTAGCTTCTGAGCTTAATGACTTTCCACGTGTCACGAGCAGCACTTAGCTTTTTCCCTCGGATCACGTGCCCTCTTTAAGGTTTACGAATAATATTTCTCCTGGTTCTCTAGATCCCTTTAAGTAAAGTCCTTGTCAAAAGATCGAACACTTAGACGACATATGACATTTAGACGAATACAGGAATTGCGCAGACTTGATAGGGCGCTGGAACAAATGTGCACGAACTCAAATTGTTCACAAGGCAAATTAGGTCAGACTACATCCTGCTATATGGCAAGTATGCACAGACGTTAAAACATGCACAGACTTAATATGACAGTAGGGTTGAGACATGTACAGACTTCTTGTGTGCATGATGCAAAACTTGCACAGTCCCTTTATGTGACAAACCTAGTATGCACGGGCCTCGCGTGTGCATGAAACAAAATATGCACAGACCCTATATGCCATGAACCTAAATGCACGGACCTTTCATGTGTACATGATGCAAAATATGCACGGACCTTTAATATGCACGAACAAAATGTGCACTAACTTTGTAATACATTTAGTAGGATATGCACAGACCTTTAGTGTGCACAAAAGAAATGTACACGGACCTCATCATGCATAAGGCAAAATGTGCTTAGACCCTCAGTGTGCACAAGAGAAATGTGCACGGACTTGGTTCAAGGATATGCAAGGACCTTATATGCCATAACCTAACAAGCACAGACTTTATCATGCGTCAGACAATGCATTTTGAATGGCATGCACAGAGTTAGCTAAGCACAAGACAAACCTTGCACAGACCTTAAGTGTGCAGTAAAAAAGATGCACCAACTTTGACCTATTACTTCTTATTCTGCAGAGACAAATCTGCACAGACTATGAAGTGCACCAACCTCGTATGCACTGACTTGAGAATGCAAGGAGCAAAAATATGCACGGTTGCAAAAATGTACCGATCTAGTATAAGTGCAGCAACGGGGATTGCACGGACCTTTAGTGTGCACAAAAGAAATATGCACAGATAGTGTTTTGGCACAAGGTAAAAAGAGCACAAACCTTAAGTGTGCGAGACAGATATTTGCACTGACTTCCATATCATCTTAATAGCCCCTCATCCACATCATGGTCTTCCGATGTCAGCAACCCTTTATAGTAGTCTTCAGCCAGACCCTTCAGAACTCCCAGGTCTGAGCACTAATTTGCCTCCTCCCCCACCTTAAGCTAATGAATGAAGCTCCTCCACCTGTTCGATAGGACTGCAGTGTGATAGAAGGTGATGTTTCGGTCCCCTCTCTCAATCCAATCCAACCGACTCTTTTGATTCCAAAAAATTTCTTCCAAGTGCAAAGCTTGCCTAACCGCCGCTTCTACCTCATTAAGCGAAGACCTATTAGTAGAAGAAGGATCCAGATCAAACCTGAGCTGCTGGCCTTCCACCTCTGCCTCCGCCTCTCTAACCTTCCGAGCCACATCTCCAAACACCTCCTTATTCCATTTGCGCAATTCCTCCTTAAGACCCTTGAGCTTTATCTGAAGCCTCACGAGACCATTAAAGTGTTGCACCTGCGTCCGCTGCCACACATCAGAGACCACCTGCAAGAAGGATGGATGCTTGCACCACATTTTTTGGAATACAAACTGGCTAGGACCTCTAGAAACCTCCAGCCGCGATAATAACAATGGAGAATGATCAGAGGGGCTGCGAGGCAGGTGATGGACCTCGAAAGAAGGAGCTATAACCTGCCACTGCCTGTTAAAAAGAACACGATCCAACCTACCTCGGATCGCTGCACTCCTGGCCTAGTTATTGCACCATGTGAAAGCGGGGCCAACAAACCCGGCATCGAACAACCCAGTAGCATTAACAAAGTCATGGAAATCCAACATGGCCCCAAGGTTCACAGAGGGCCCCCCCTTCTTAGAAGGACTCAAAACACAATTGAAATCCCCTCCTACCAACCAAGGGACTTCAATTGAGTTGGCAAATGAACGAAGGTCATCAAATAGTAAATGCTTGTTGCTGCTATCATAGGCTACATAAACAATAGTAAAATACATGGATATGGCATCCCCTAAGCTCTTGCCAAGTGTGATAAATTGAGAAGAGTAATCCACCAATTCCAACCCACAAGAATCTTGCCAGAACACCCAAATTTTAGCAAGAGTCCCACCATTACTAGCCCAAGAGTCCATCTTGAGCTTCCTAGCAAGCGCTGCCGCTTTCTCTACGCCAATCATTGGCTTACTAATACCAATAAGCCCCGATTTGAACTTCCTAGCCAGCCATCTAATACAATGATGTGAACCACCATTCCCTACCCCACGAATGTTCCAGCGCGCCCCTTTGAGGGCGCATGGGTTCAAGGCGCGCCGTTTCAAAGGCGCGCCTGTTCAAGGTGCTCCATTTCGAGGGCGCGCCAGTGAACTATGGCGCTGATTCGACTCTGTTTCACGAATATCAAGTTTTGATTGATTTATTTTTCAGGTTTATTCAAATGTTTCAGAAACTTTTAAGCGCTTATTGAATTAATTGCACATCGGGTCGGTCCCGGATAGCTCACGCGAGGTTTCGTACTCTAGTGCAGTGATTGCTCTGAGTCGAGTCAGTCCATTATGCTAACTCATTAGGCGGCCTTTATACTTATTCGAGTCAAAAATTTGGCAGCATCTCCCCATCCCGGAGGGTGTATCTGGGAGAAATGGGGAGTACTCATGTAGTGGAGCAACCCCTAAAGGGCCGGGTGGCACAGTGGCGGCTGGCAAACCCGAACGGATAGGAAGACCCCGAGGGCTAGCCTACTAGGGGCACCGAGTCTGTGGGTGAGAGCAAGCCAATGAAACGGCACACGACGGGAGCAAAAATCCTGAGGGCTAGCCTACGAGGGGCACGTGACCCGAGTCGACATTACGCCCAAAAATTGACTCGGGACCACGAATTGGACAGGGAGACCCTGAGGCAAGCCTACAAGGGGAACTCCACAAGCCAAGAGGTTAACCCAGGGCCCCAAATTGGGTAGGGAGACATCCCGAGGGCCAGCCTACAAGGGAGTTCCACATACCCAGGGTTTATTCATCAATTCCATCCCTCAATGTACCGTCATGGACTGCTGGCACTATGGCGATCATTATTTCTCCTCATGGGAGGCAAACCTCTAGAGACACTACCATTAAGAGGCAGGCCCCGGGGATGTAGAGTCAGCAAGGGATCGGATGCAGAGGGTCAACATGCTACTCTAGCTGTGCAAAGATGGGTTGAGGTACTGGTGTATGCGCAGTGTTCTGCAGACAACAGTCCCATGGAGATCCAGACAAGCAACTTGATGTTCATGTCCAATGCGCATAGAAACCACAGTGCAAGATAAAAATTAAATAAGAGTAGAGTGCATCGGCTTTAAGGAGTTTTGGACTGGCTCTGGACCCCAACAACCCATTGGCACAGGTGATGAGGGCCATGTGACCGTTTCCATAGGAGATGAAATGTGCTAGATGCGAAGGATGAAGATATCGAGACAAAAAAAATCATGTAAATCAAATGCAACTTTGTCCAGTTTAAAACAGTGATCGAAATCCATTAAGGAATGCACTAAAGAATGAACATGCTGCATTTGATATACCAGAAAATGTGACGGACTAACCTTACCGCGTTACAACATGTAACGGCCTAGGACAGGGGCGTTACACCAATCGTGACGCACCTCTCTAGGGTCGTTACGCTCACAAAACGATTGAAAGAACATAGGGAAACGTAGGCTGTAACGCACCAAGAGTGGGGCGTTACACTGAGTGTGACGCGCCTCCCATGGGCCGTTACACTCACCTGAACTATATAAAATCCACAGTTTACGCAGGACGTAACGGACCCATATCACTCCGTCACAATGAGTGACGGTCTAAGGAAGGGGCGTTACATGATTGTGACGCGCCTCCTTATGGCCGTTAAATCCATCCGAATGGTTTGAAGCACACACAGAGAGAATACAAACTGTAACACACCTAGAGTAGTGCGTTACACCAATGAGACGTGCCACCAGAGGGCACACAAAGCGCTCAAACTGTAACGCACCAAGTAAAAATGACACAGTTTAATCAGAAATGTAACGCACCTCCGTTGGGGTGTTACAACGTAGCACCCTCGCTTCCAGCTCCTCAGCCAGAGTCCTTCACGTTCTCCCCTGGTGAAGGTGCAGTGCCCATATGGAGGCCGCTTGCGCTACAATTTCCAGCGGATATCTCAAGACGGCGAGCCTCGATGAGCCTGTGAAAATTCCTGGGCTTGACCATATTGTGGAGCAGCTACAACCTTCACCCTTGGCCATCGAACAAGGGCCGGCCAATGATATTGCTGATGTCGGGATAGCTCCGTTGGAAATTCAGGAGAAAGCGGCTGAGACAACAGATAACTTGGAAATCATTGCTAGGACAGAGCTTGAGGAGACTATCCAGATAGAAGGGTATGAGGAATCCTCTCCTATTGGCCTAGAGCTAACTTATGATCCCCCGCTTGAGATTTCCAGCTCTGCACCTGAAGTCGGGGATGAGCCCGCGGCTATTGTTCCTACCCTACCTCCACCTATCGAGGAGAGTGGAGGGGAATTGGCATCAGCTTCGAAGGAGATGGTAGTAGTTTCAAGCTCCTCAATGATGCTGCCATCCTCCTCATCGGAACCCTCTGATGCACTCTGGGCCGACATTGATAGCGGGGTAGAGTTTCATCTTCATGAGGTAGCGTCTCTTGGCCTGTCCTCTTCAGATGAGATGGTATGGCAGAACTTGAATATCCTGCGCCACACTGTGTTGACCCACAAGGGTCAGGCTTGTATAATTAACTATGGCAAAGAACTACCCCAAAATGACAATTTCACTCATAATCCCTATTGAATTGCTCAAATTATTTCTAAAGTCATTTGGGGCCTAAGCCTTGCTCATTGGACATCAAAAATCCACTTGAAATGTTCTGTTGTATCTCATGTTCTTTGGCCATTGGGAGGTGTCGACACCTAGTGTCGACACCTGCCCCTGAGAGCAATTTTTTCTTCTGGGGCACACCTGGGTGCCACAGGTGTTGACACCCAATGTTGACACCTTCCGGTCATGACTTTTTTCAAACCGGTCTGCAAGGGTTTAAAACCCATTCAAACCCACTTGAATCCACTCCTCTTTACACCCTAAAGCCCCTACACAACCCGTGCCACCCTCCTTTCATCCCCAAACCTCTCCTTGCCACTCCCTTCACCCTTTTCCAGCCCTAGAGAGAGCGGACGACGCCGCGGCACCCGCGACCTCGCCTTGGAAGAGCATCCACGGCCACTTCTTCGGCCTTTGTTCCCTGGAGCGTGGGTGAACCTGTGGAGACTCCTCCCATCCATAGTAAGTGCTCCATCATTGAACAGATTGATCCCACCTTCTCCTCTTTCCATTTCCATTCGAAGTGTTTCCACATGGCTCCCAAGAGGCGTGCGCTGGGTAAGGAGCTAGCAGAGGAACCTAGCCGAAGAAAGGAAATCCGGGCTAAGAGCAAAGAAAACCAAGCCCTCTAGTAGAAACCCACACCCGTACAGTTCAAGATGATGGATCGGAAAGTTCCCCAACCGCGAGCAGTTGATTTTAATGATCTACACAAGGCACTCCCTGAACTGCTCCCATTGATAGAGCACCAACTGAATCTTGCTTCGTTTATGGCCGATCATCGCAAAATCCATCATTCCCTTGTCCTTCAGTTCTATGGAAACATGATTATCAAGGATAACAAGTATATGACTGTGGTGAATGGAAAATCTTTTCACATTTCCCATCATAATCTAGCTTCTGCTTTTAACATGCCTGATGTTGGAGATGCTTATGAAGATGCTATGTGTGATGAACATGAGGTATATGAGCTCTTGACAGGGGAAGAAATGGGGGACAGATCTGTTAGTGTCTTGAATGCCAATCATTTTCCCCCATTACAGTACATTCTCCATCATATGGTGACTACAATACTACTACCCAAGACAGGAGGCAAGGAAAAAGTCACAGATCAACAAATGTTTATTATCTCTAGCATACTGCTAAAGAGGGCTGCATTGTGAAAAGAGGGGCAGATCTATTCACCCCTCCCCTCTAGATCCGCCATCCACTACTCAACAACTCATAGGCAAGTCTCGTATATATTATACAAATGGTCATTTTCTAACCCAAAGCCCAAAGCCCATATACATACATGCCTTAACAACCCATTGATATGGCACCCTCATTCAAAGCCAACCCAAACCCACGTAACAAACAACCCACATATATATATCTTATAACCCATACACACTTAAAGGCCTTAGCCCATTGAATCACCCATAACCCAAAACACTTACGTACACATTAAAAGGGCCAAATAGAAATAATAAAGTCATATATATACACTTAATGGGCCTTAACTTATAAATTATTTTCTGCCAATAACACAAAAATATATAAAAGTTTAGCCCAACATATTATAACCCATATATATATATATATGAGCCTCAAACCATAAGGTTTACATATTCACAAATATAAAGCCTACGAACAACTCACTAATTAAATATATATATAAGGGCATAAAACCACAAGTGGGCTTAAACTCTTATAAAGACAACCACGTTCGTAGCCTTCACCCAGAAGCAACCCACGTGAGCCTTCTCACAAGCCCAACCCATATGCATGTTCGGACGTTGCATGGGTTAGCTTTGAGGGTTTCTACATAAAGATGGCAGGCGGCAGTGGAAATGGCAAGGAGAATAAAATATGGAAGCCTTGCTTTTGTTTCAAATTCTAAACCCACGAAAAACTCTAGCCTCTATATAAAACCTTGCCCATCGAACGAGGAAAACCTATTTGTGCAGTGTCGTCGCCATCCTCCTGTTGCCGCGTTCCTCTCCTTCCTCCTCTGCATTCTCTTCTTCCTTGCTAGTGTGCCGTTCGTCGTCCCCCTGTCGCGCCCCTGCTATGTCCACAGAACCGAGAAGAAGGCGTAGGGAGAACTCTTCTTCCTTTGCCTCCATCCTCTTCCTGCTGGCTGATACGTGAAGGAGCATCTTCCCTGCTTCCTTCTTCCTCCTGCGACTTTGCTTGCAACAAGAAGACACAATCTACTTCTCCCTTCTTCCTCCTACTATCTTTTCTTCTTCGTGCTGCTGTGAACGTAAAGAAAACGTTCATCCCATTCATCGTCCAATCAATTAAAAGGTAGGTTTTCTCAAGAATTAAAGCCCAAGACAATAGTAATTAAGTGCATTACATGTTTTGTTCTCTAGCTTACAGTTTGCATGTTTAGTTTGTCCAGTCAGTCAATAAAAAGACCCTTTCACCTTTGGTTCGGACCTTCCACCCGACCCCATAACAAAAAGACCCCTTGATGTTTAGTTCAAACCTTTTTATTTGACCAGACAATAAAAGATCCTTTACTCTTGGCATCATGGCCTTCTGCCTAAGCCAAGTTGTCCACCATCATGGCTCTATGCCTAAGCCGGTAAATATTCTACCTTGGCGTCATGGCCTTCCACCTAAGTCAAGCTATACAGCATCATGACTTTGTGTCTAAGTTATTAAATATTCTGCCTTGGCATCATGGCCTTCCGCCTAAGCCAAATTGTCTGACGTCATGGCCCTATGCCTAAGCCGGTAGACATTCTATCTTGGCATCATGGCCTTCCATGTAAGCCAAGCTGTACGACATCATGACTTTACGTCTAAGCCGTTAAATATTCTGTCTTGGCATCATGACCTTCCGCCTAAGCTAAGTTATCTGGCGTCATGGCTCTCTGCCTAAGCCGGTTAAAAATTCTTTCTTGGCGTCATGGCCTTTTGCCTAAGTCAATTTGTCCAGCATCATGACTCTCCGCCTAAGTCGGTTAAAAATTCTACCTTGGCTTCATGGCCTTCTACCTAAGCCAAGCTGTCCAGCATCATGGCTCTCCGTCTAAGCCGGTTAAAAATTCTACCTTGGTGTCATGTCCTTCTGCCTAAGCCAAACTGTCAAATTCTGCCTTGGCGTCATGGCCTTCCGCCTAAGCCAAGCTGTCCAGTGTCATGGCTCTCCGCCTAAGATGGTTAAAAATTCTACCTTGGCGTCATGGCCTTCTACCTAAGTCAAACTGTCAAATTCTGCCTTGGCGTCATGACCTTCCGCCTAAGCCAAGCTGTCTGCCGTCATAGTTCTCCGCCTAAGCCGATTAAAAATTTTGCCTTCGTATTATGGCCTTCTGCCTAAGCCATGCTGTCAAATTCTGCCTTGGCGTCATGGCCTTCTGCCTAAGCCAAGCTATCTGGCGTCATGGATCTCCGCCTAAGCTGGTTAAAAAAAAACCTACCTTGGCGTCATGGCCTTCTGTCTAAGCCAAGCTGTCAAATTCTGCCTGGGCGTCATGCCCTTCTGCCTAAGCCAAGTTGTCCGGCGTCATGACTTTACGTCTAAGCCGTTAAATATTTTACCTTGGCGTCATGGACTCTTGCCTAAGCCAAGTTGTGCGGCATCATGACTTTATCTTTAAGCCGTTAGATATCACCCATTGGCTTTTGAGGGACTAAAAAGTAATTTGTCATGTTTATAGGGACTAATATGTAAAAATCCTTAAAAAATCAATGCACAAGCAGAACTAAAACTAATAAGATAAAAATACAGAACACGCGTGCCTCGATGGGCATTTCAAAAATCCCATCTCCCCTAGGCCCCGGACAAGGGAAGATAGACAGTACCCACGCAGGTCGCGCCCTGACCTTGGGGACCGCCCATTATGGCCATAGCTTCACCTTGCATTGGGATGATAAATCTTTCCAACTAACTTGTCTGACCGGGTTTTAATTGAGCTTCTCCTCTCTCTTTGGATATGTCAAACTTGTTGCACCATTGGCGTACATTCATCTCGGTATTACCTGTATACTTGGGACATCTTCAACCCGGATGCTAGTCCGAACATAAAATGGTCAATACGACCAACATGATTTTGAGTACCTTTTGCAACCTAGTATAGGGAACTTCAATGCTTTTTGATACATTCATCATTCAATAGATTTTTTGGCCATGAGGCCCCTTGGCAATTAATTAAAGATTTCCCCTCTCTGAGAGGTTGTAATTAACGCTGTGGCCTTTATGGCACGGCGGGTCTTCAGTCCCGACCCCCCATAATCGTCTAGTTAGTCAGACAGAGCACACTACGGGCTTCAGACTATACCAGTCTCAAAGTCTGAACACATTATCACATATGTGACTGGCACGCCCTTGCACTTGATAAAACCAATGAATGATACCCCGATAACTGCCAAAATTATCCCATAGAAATCGAGTGCGTCGAACAAGTTGGCACGCCCGGTGGGACTAGACCACCTTTTATCATTTTGCCATGATTTGGGGCCTCATGGCCTCCTCCTAAAATTCTGACACCCTCAATTTTAATTGCAGGGAAAGGAAAGTGAATTCTGAGTAAACTCAATGGCTGTCACATTTCGTCCTTTAGTGGTGGTAAACCATGCCAAGAACGGCTAACTAGCTCTGCTAACCAGATTTGGAGACTTCCCTCCTGTGGTTGGCTTCCCCAATTTCTTGGGGGTGATGTTCGTCAACCTCTTGGTGGCCCAAGAGGTCAAGCCTGCCGTCACTACTAAGGTGGCATCCGAGGAAGGGAAGATGGTGGGTTGCTATGTCCATTACATTGATACGAAAAGGAAGCGGACTCTAGATACCAAGAGGGCGATGAAGAAGCACGCTGACACAGTGTAAGGTTGGCTCTCTGTCTCGGGCAAGTCCGTGATGGTCGGCGGAGTCTGAGTGTATTTGAATGGCCATCCGACCATGAATGCCCCCAATAGGGTGGTACGGACCATCCCAGTGCACAATCGGTTCTGAGCACTGGCCCAAGATCGAGTGGACCGCATTAGGCCCAAATCAAAAGGAGGGCCGGCCCCAGAGCTGACTCGCTTCAAGAAAATGTGGGTGCCCAAGAAACGGGCCCCAGCCCCAGTCTAACCAAAACCTGTCGTGATGGACAAGTTTGAGAGAAAAGAAAGAGATAAAGAAGAAGAAGAGCCCGACGTGTAGGTTCAAGCATCCTGAAGATCGACCTTCCAGGCACTGGCTCGAGATCGAGAGGATTGCACTGGGTCTAAGAAGAAGGGATAGTTGGCCCCGAGGCCGACAAGGTCCAAACAAATATGGCAGCCCGAGCAGTGGGCCCCACCCCCAACTCAACTAGGGCCCATCAAATTTGGCTGGCTCGAGAAGGATGAGAAGAAAGATGAAGAAGAGAAGATCGAGGCACCGGCTCGAGCACCTTGAAGACCTGCCTTCCGTGCTCACGGACGGTAGGTGAGCATTTTTGAAGGAAGATATGGCGGGATGTCCAAGCGGTAGTGCCTCACCCACAAACCACCGGCACAAGCTTGGGTGCCATCACTAATTGTCTGCCCCACCAATGGGCAAGATGATATTGCTCAGCCCATGTGACGATATCTATGCGGCCTTGGAGATACCCACATGGGGACACAACGGCTCCTTGAAGCCGTGGAAGATGTGGTGAGAAACCAGGGGCAACCAGTCGACCCGGGAGTCATTGAAGACGCGAGATTGGGATGTTACGGTCTGCCCCTCCGTGAAGAAACTACACCAAGGGTCTCGGTGTTTGACTGACTGACTTTCCTTTGGTAGCCACCCAGGAAAGTAATTCAAAGAAACAAGAGGATGTAGATTGTCACCTGCAATATGGCCGGAGTGGCCAGCCGTTATCGGGCCCTCCCCGAAGACCAAGATGAAGTGGTCAGGCTTGCCGAAAGGTCGGGTCCCATCACCAGAAGGTGAAGAGTCACAGTCGAGATAGTACAAGCTCACGTCGGTGAAAAAAGCTATGATATGATCACCATGATGACAAATGTAATCACCGTAGAAGAAGAAGAAGAAAGGCTGACACATTCTTTAGAAGCTTAATTGGAAGGGGGGCCAAGGCTCTAACCCGTCTGCCCCTAATCCAATAATGATGATGCTACTTCAAGCCTACAGGTAGGAGATAGAAGCCATGAAGAGGCAAGTGAGCAACTTGACCATGCACACTTCTATCTTGAAGTAGGTCGAGTCCCTTCCAGAGACATCTCGGCGAAGTGTCGACGAGTTTGAGGGGTCACCCCAGATGGCAGCATCGTAGCCTATCCCCAACTACACTGGGGGCAAGGCCCCAATTTCACTTTTGGCTGCTCAGCATCAAGGAACCGCCCCTTTACCCCAGGCGACGGTGCTGACGATGCCACAGATGCAACCAGCTCACTTTTACCCAGATCTGGTGGACCCGGCAGTGGTAAACAAGATGATGATTGAGTAAATCATCGAGATGAAGCTGGCCGATCGAGGTAGTGATGAATACTCTTCTTTCGATGTGTACAAGGTTCCCTACCCTGTACATCATGTGGCCAAGAGACTACCTCCCGATGTCAGCAAGCCACCCAAGTTCAACAAATTCAATGGCCAAGGTTCATCGAAGGAGCATATAGCCTATTACATCAATGTAATGGGCAATCTAACGGCCGATGAATCATATCTCTTGAAGTTTTTTGGGTCTTCACTTACAGGGCTTGCCTTCGAGTGGTATTCGAACCTATTGGCCGGATCCATCAGCAATTGGCCAGATATGCAAAGAAAATTTCAGGAGTGATTTCACGTCACCGAAAGGGAGGTCACTGTGGCCGAACTTTACTCTACCAGGCAAAAGAACTATGAAATTGCCCTGGAGTACGTCAAGAGGTGGCGAGACCTCGGTATGAGGTGTACACGCTCACCACACCAAGAGGACGTGGTCCAGATTTGTAAGCAGAACTTGAGGTGGGAAGTCCTCGAAAAGATGATCAGTATGGAGATCAGGTCTTTTGACCAATTGAATAACGTGGTGGTGGAAGTTGAGACTTTCCTCGCCGCGTATTCCTCTACATCAGTTGCCTTAACCCAAAGGCAAAATTGACTGACAAGTGGCCTGCACCCAAAGAAGTCAACATAGTTGACTTCAAAGCCTTCGAGTAGTAGAAGAACAAGGATGTCACTAGCTCAGTAGGGGTCACACAGATCCCCACCGAAAAACACACAATAACATGGAACAGAAAATAATAGGTGTAGCAAAGCAGGAAAACTACACTAGATAGCTGTGAAGAAGAGGAAGCAGGAGCAGGGAACAAGCAAGGAAGAGGGGAGCTAAAAGAAAAGGGAAAAGCTGTACCGAACGAGCACGGCTGCCAAACTAACCTCGGCTCCCAAGCTACTCCAAACAGCAACAGAAGGGCGAACTCTAAACTGGCGAAGTCAGAAGTTGCCGATCTATTAACGAGATACCAAGCAAGCGAAGGCCTGCAAGGAAAAAGAGAAAAGACAAAAGCCTAGAAGAGATCTAGGTAGACCCAACATGACTAAAATGTCGTGCACACAACATAACACTGACCTCGGGCAAAGCCACAAGAGGGCTAACCCGAAAAGGTCACCACACTCGAGAAATACGAGA
The DNA here is from genome assembly GCA_024336825.1 of Amorphophallus titanum. Lineage (NCBI taxonomy): Eukaryota > Viridiplantae > Streptophyta > Magnoliopsida > Alismatales > Araceae > Amorphophallus > Amorphophallus titanum. The sequence continues at coordinate 2,704,386 of JANBPO010006516.1, forward strand.
GTCACGCGGAAGTCATGTGTTACGTGACTGGAGTACCTCCTCACTAGAAGAACAGCCAGCTGCGTCCAATGACGTCTTATGCTGCGCCTACTAGCATCTCGTCTGCCTGTCACTCAAGAAGCACGATTGAGACCAAGACACTGTCAGAACCAGAACAGAACTACTGTCGCGAGTGACTAGACAGGGGGGCACCCGTCGACGTCAGTCTAAGCCCCTGACCACATATGCACACACCCGCTCGTGCCTAGAACCAGGCCTCTAGCTAGTATTCTCCCCCAGCAGACGCTGCCGTAAAGAGTCGGGAGCCCATGGAACTAGCTTAAAAATTGTATCTCGGGAAGTGCCCCGCCAAAAAGGCCATCACGTTGAAACGCGTGCCGTAAGGCTACGACTAGTGGAGGTTCACGAGACACATACTCTAAAACGTGAGTGCCAAAGTACAGATAGGCTAGGATGCACTGTCACACATACTACGAAGTACCAATGGTAGCACAAGAAACTGCCGACAAACTCAAGGCAAGGCAACTAGACCTGAAACTACAATGATCCTTGAGTCTTACAACTCAGAGTCAAGATCATCGTACAAAGCAGAACAAGCTGCCAATCGGTCTAATCCTAAGCCAGAGAAAATGACTTACCGTAGGAAATGACTCACAGAGACCTAAGAGAACACTGAGAACCCTCAGCACACTTGGATACATAGAACGAGGTAAGACGATACCTCACCGCATCCAGAACCATGTCTCGAACTGGACAAAATCGTCGAGACACACACGAGGTCATCTCAGGATTCAACCAGAATTCAGAGGATGCATTAGGCAAAGTAGAAGTGCAGGTGACCATGGACAATTTTGTCACAAAGGCCACCTTCTATATTATTGATGCTAACACGTCATATAAGGCCCTACTTGGGAGACCCTGGTTGCATGAAATTGGGTCATCCCTTCAACACTTCATCAGTGTATTAAGTATGCAAGAGGTGGAGAGCAGCATACAGTCTTCACCGACCGAGCCCCGTTCAATCCAAATGAGTGCAACTTGACAGACGCTCAATTATATTTCGGGGAACCCACCATCGAGCCTCCCGTTAAACTCAAGCACAAGAGAAAGCAAAAAGTGCTTCCAGAAGAAGAAGATGATGATGAAGAAGAGCTCTTCGGGATAAATGAGGATCTCGCTAAATTACACCGATTGAATATACAAGCTAACACTGCCAATGTGAAACCAGCACGGCTAGAAAGGCGTGAAATTAATTTTGAAGCTAACCTTATCAGTCAGGCAATCAATAAGAGTATCTCCTTACCTTCGAAGTGCATGCAACAGCTATTTCAAAGGGAGGAACACCAAGTTGAGCAATTCAAAATGTTTATTGTTACATCTCAAAGAAAAGGGAAAGGAAGGCCAATAAGGCCGCTAAGCCAATCATCTTTTATAAGGGAGACTTAGTGCCTCACGCACCTCCCGACGATGACTTTGGCTGAAGCGAGGTTCCCAAGAATGCCCCCGAGCTCATTCAAGAAATGGACGACATGCCTCAATATATTAAAGAGATGTGTCAGAAACAGAATATCCCACAAATGCAGAAAACTTCTTGAAGCAACTACTTTCGGCCATTGTGGTACCCCTCTCAAGTCAGGGGGCAGCCTCCTTTCTCCAAGAGAGATAGAAGAGGGTTGGGTTATGACCCAAAAGCAGACTTTAAAGTCTACTGCGCCGTCAACACCATTGGGTTGACACCCTCTGCCAGTGTCTCGATCCCCGATCAGGAGCCCAATACTTGCGCAAGTAAATACCAAGGGGAATCGATCTTCACAAGCCACAATGATCAAACTCAATCGTCTGTTATTTGAAGCTTGGACGACCATATAGCCGGACCTGATAATGAGAAAGATTTCATCGTATTACCCCTCGTGCTGTGAAAACTTCAAGACGCGGGGTAGGTGATGTGGGACGGACACGAGGAAACCGACTCTACATGAAATGGACCCGACTCGACCAGCAGCGACTCGGCTACTAGAGGTGCGCCTTAGGGCCTTTGTAAGTTTTGAAACGATGCGCCTTTTGTTGAAACGGCGCGCCTTTTGTTGAAACGGCGTGCCCACGGAGCACGCCATTTCAGAGGGGTTAAAACCCACTATATATATAAAGTCATTCATTTGATTTTTCCTCATTACTGTTCATTTGCAACGAAACTTCCTCCCTCTTCATTCCTCCTTCTTCCTTAACGCGCGGGCGAGTGATCCTCCGAGTAGAGGTGAGTTTGCGTTGGGTTTAAAACCCTATTTTCGGGCCTCGGGAGGCTCCTAGTAGGACTTGTCCTCGGAGCTAGATCCCTCAGGCGTCCCGTCTGGCCTCGGCTTAATTCCTATGGCTACCTTTAGGAGCCATTCCCTTGGTGGACGATTCCGCTTCTTCTTTTGGCAAACTCCTGGGCTGGGGAGGCTCTGCCGAAATTTTGTCAGAAATCTCATTCTAATCAATTGATCTCTGACTTGTTTATTCTCTTTCGGGCGCTATTTTTGCAGATAAAATGGCATCTGGCTCTTCCTCGTCTGCATCTCATGTCACCGTGACGTGGGAGAATGTTCATTCTTTGAACCGAGGGTTCAAGAAAGTGGCCGTGGTTGCAGAATCGTCCGAGTCGGAGACTGATACAGTCGATACCAGCCGGCTAATTATCCTTCTCGGGGACCACTTCAAGTATGAGCAGTGAGACGGAGTTCGACCAGACCACCCAAAGGACAAGCATCTAATGGACTTCATCATGCGCTTCAACTTATTCGGGAAGCGCGACGTCATTCTGGCTCGACGCGCTGAAGGGGCATTGCTGGCAGACCGAGACAGTCTGAATGACTCGGTCATCTGGATGTCGCTGATTTATTTTCTCGGGGAACCAAGGAAGTGGGATGCTGTCTTAGGCGTGCAAGAGCTGACCCCGGATGCTGGGCTCCTGACAAGAGCTCCACAATTCACGCCGGCTCGATGGAATAAGGCCGGGGGGCGCGTCGATCGGGAGAAGCCGAGCTATGGTCTGTTCCTCGCCCCGCTGAAATGGGGATACCGGGACGAACCCTTCTTGCTGGATTGCCTGGCGGTTCGGTTGAAGCACCAGATCTCTGTGGGTTGGTTTGGAGAACTGAAAGCCATCTATGCCCACACCTTCTGACCAGGAGCAGTCGAATTCACGGACTATGTGCTGCAGCAGTATGCCCCGATCCTGGTGAGAGCGGGGGGGTACCACAGTGTTTATGCATCCCCATGGAAGGACAAGCCCAAAAGGGCTGGAGAGGGGTTGATCTGTCTTGAGGATAGGCTGACCCTAGTGAAATCAATGCTGGAGACAGGTAGACCCCAATGCATTCAAGGTTGAAGATAGGTAGACCTCGAAGGGCCTGAGCTCGAAGGCAGGTAGACCTTCAAGGGTTTGAGCATGGAGGCAGGTTGGTGCACCCATGCAGGTCGGTGCAGCACTGGGCAATGCAGGGGAAGGTCGGTGCACATGGGCATATAACTGAAGGAAGGTCGGTGCACATTCATACTTTGAAGAACAAAGGTCAATGCACATTACGCCAGCACTAAACCAAGGTCGACACACATTCATGCTTTGAAGAACAAAGGTCGATGCACATTGCACCAGCACTAAACCGAGGTCAACACACATGAAGATAGCAGGGTTGCCGAGGTCGATGCACATGCAGGCCAACGTGTGAATACAGGTCGACGCACATGAAGGCTGTGGCGTGAATGCAGGTCGATGCATATGAAGACCATGCAATCTTCTGAGGTCGGTGCAATTGTGTAGCCAGGTCGGTGCAACTGAAGGCCCAAATGTGCATGCAGGTCAACGCATATGAACAACCGAGGTCAGAGCACATGAACAAATATGCTCCCTGAGGTCAGTGCACATGCAGACTAAGGTTGGAGCACATGAACAAATATGCTCCCTGAGGTTAGTGCACATGTAGACTAAGGTCAGAGCACATGAACGAATATGCTTCCTGAGGTTAGTGTACATGTAGACTAAGGTCAGAGCACATGAACAAATATGCTTTGTTGGGTTCGTGGAACTCCCTCTTTGTCTTTGATAATGGTTTTGATGATAACAAATATTGTGTGCATTGATTGTGTGTAGAGTGACATTTGTGTGTACAAGTGATGTGCTAAATAAACTCATATGTTGCTATCTTATTTTGCAGGTTGCATGTGAATTCTGAGCTCTTCAGTGGCTCTTCAAATAGTTGCTGGATGGTCCTCCAATGGTTATACTCCTTTGGGTTATTCTCAACAAACCTTGAGAATGTGCTTTAATGTCTCTCACATTGATTTTCATATTGGTCATACGATCTTGATTCATGATTATGAAAATCTTGATATAAGGCTTACCATTGTTGCATTGGACTAAACTTCAGATTTTTGGTCTGAACTTGATTTTCATGAAAGTTTGATTGAATTCTATTTGAAAGGTCTATTCAATAGCTTTCAATGAGCTAGGCGTATGCGTCGACTTCCTGAATTGGTACGGCACCCGGTCGCATCGTAGGACCCTAAATTGGACGAACCGGGACTGAGTGGGTCATGGGACCACCAGGCTAGAGGGAGGGCACGGCCCCCAAGGAGGTTCGCCCTCCTTGGGGCGTGCGGTCGCCCCTGGGGTGAACTGGCCCCGGGGGAGGTTGTAACCCTGGGGGATGGCCCCCGGGGGTCTTCTCGCGTCGTTTGGGGTTGTCCTTTGACGAACTTTGGACCCCGGGAAGCTGGAATGGTCCCGTGGGGGCTGCCGTTCTTTGAGTTGTCGTAGCCGCCCGCAAGGTGTTCGGGTAAATGCCTGACACACCCCCGGATCGCCGAACGGCTTGAGTAGGTTGCCGAGGGGCCACATGCTGGCCCTTGGGTTGACGACGGGAGCTCGCGGGAGCTAAGGGGAGGCACTTCGTGACTGTGAGCCATGCCTCGGGCTATGTGCCGTATTGTACGGTGGGTTGGCTGGGTAGCCTCGGGTTGGCCCGAGTGCTAAGATTAAATGGCTTGTTGCCATGTGTCTGAGTGTCAGGATTAACCCTGACTTGTCGGGGGGTCATTGTAGGGCCCAGTTAAGGTGCTGGAACCACGGGTCAGCCCGTGGTTTGGTGTAGAAGGGCTAGAACATACGCGCCTACGAGGTGTTTGACGGAATGCCGAACACACCCGTGTGAGCCGTATATGTGTGCGGTGGGCCTCCAAAGCTTGTGGTTGACTTAGTTAGGTCTCACTTTGACCATGGAGGGTTGGCAGATATGTCTCTGGGTGGGCCCTTGGCCCCTTTTGCTGAGTGCCACATGGCGTGGCTCATCGTCGGGGTGCCCCCTGGTTGGCCAGGGCGGCGATGCAGGATACAGGCAAGGCCCGTATATAAGTGGCCGGAGTTGATCCCGGATGGTTGCTGGTGTCGCCACGTGTCGCGGCAAGCTGGTCAGGGCCCTTGTAGGGACCCACGGGGCTGTAGGGAGGGCCGGATGGCCCATGCCTGGAAGGTGCTCGGTAAAATGCCCGAACCCTTATTTCTCGTGATATTACCGGGGAATAGCCCGGGTACAACAGTCACTTAATAGAAATGTGCACGGACTTAGTGTGTCAGTTAACAGAAATGTGCTCAGACTTAGTATAGAAAAATGCATACACTTCATGAGATGCTGAAGGAGATCATGCATGGACTCTATATGTAGCTAAGCGAAGTATGCACGGACTCTATATTTCAGCCTCCGGTTCAGGGAGTAGTGGTTTTATTATTAGTGATTGGTCTAGGTGTTTAGTCGTTGGTCTTGTCATTGCATGTTCATTTCCTGCACATTTTCATCTACATTTGTCACCGTTCTCTTCTCATTTTTCATCCCTCCTACTATTTTCACGCCCCATAGGGGTTAAAAACCTAACCCCCCAGGTATCCCCCATTCCTTTTATGATGTTGGACTTTCATTCCATTTCATAGATATTACACTTCTAGGAACTAATTTGGGCTTTGCTGTCTTGTTATTTGCTTTGTCTTGCAGGTCAATAGAAGCTTAGCATGCGGCCCACCCCCTCTGGTCGGCCGGAAGGGGTGGAGGAATACGTTCCACACCTTGGGGTCTGGGTGTTATACACGGTCTACTTCCATCTGTTTGCAGACGTGCGCGGTCCCATATAGACCATTCCAAATCTGTCAGTGGCCTACTAAGAATCGTGTAAGCACCAGCCTGATCTTCATCTCGCGTTCCTTCTCAGTGCTGTGAGCGGCCTATTGAGCGACCGTGTACTTCCTGGAATGGTCTTTAAAGGATCGCGTTCATCCCTATTCCAACGTTGCTCCACCGGTGAGTGCTTCATCCTCTCCCTTTTCCAAGGTACGTAGTGCTCCCCTTTTACACTTTGTGTCTTGGTGGCGATCACGATCCATTTACCCCTTCCCCTCATTTAGCATCATTTTATTTGGATATCATGATTTAGAAAGGTTGGAAAGAGGAAGAGGGAAAACATATCTACATCCCTAATTTTGTGGCGATCATGGTGGGACGCCTAGTGCCCATCATGCTTTTGATTATGTTGACCTATTTTCCTGTGTTTGAGTACACTCTCAGTTCTCTTGGGGTTGCCGTTGTGGGTAGTTGCTGTTTTCTGTTCCCAGAGTGGTACGGAGTCTTTTCTGGGCTGTCTACATCTTCTAGCGGCTGGTCGATAGACTATGTACGGCTACCTCAGGTATGGTTCTGCACTTCATATTTTCTGTCAACCTGTTGTTTCACGCAATCCACTGAGGGCCATGTTCGTCATATCGCAGTCGGTCGATAGACCATTTATCTCTGCTCCCGTCTATTTCTGTTGGTTATTTCTATGGATTTGCTATCATTCGCGGTCTTGTAAGGGCCGTTTTGCAGGTTCCACGGTCGTTTCTAGACCTCCCAGTTCCCTCAGGTATGCATAGGTCGTGATTGTTCTAGTGCATTTTAGTCATGCATCGACTCATGCTGTGACTACCCTAGACTTGACCCGCTCTTATACCAAACTGTTGTGGGACGGTTACGGGAGCCGACTCTACATGCATTAGAACTCAGACTCTACATGCGGACACGACCAGCAACGCGCCGATATGCGGGGCTTGAGGCCCGACACTAAGAGATCCTGGGGCTATACGTCGCTAACAGAATACAAGCTCACTCGTCATCCCTTTAGCGAGGGAAATGTGGATAGTGCACGGTTGAGGAACCGGTAGAGTTCAAGGGTAGTCTGACTCAACTTCCAGACTCAGATCGAGTCACGGGATGGGTCACTCTCACTCACAGCGGTGACATGGACACACAGGCTAGTCTCCTACACTCTCACAGCGGCATATGACCGTATACTAGACTAGCAAATGAACGCCAAGAAGTTAGACCGTTACCTCCACGCACCCAGTGTGGGGAAGACGTTCCCGACCAACTACGGACTCCCGGTTAACAATTAATATAGCAGTACAAAAGATGTCGACCCACTCCACACAGGGAGGTAACAGGCCACAAGTGGGGCTCGAGAGTCACGTGGGTTGGGTTGACGGGCAGCATCTTGATGACGTCCTGACGCTGCCGAGCCCGCGTAACGTGCTGTCCGGACGCCGCGATCTACTGGTCCGCAGGGCCCACGGGCCACTATATCCTCCAGCTCTGGTGGGGTGGGGCCCGCTGTGATGGGGACCCCTGGTGGAATGCCTCCCTGGATGGCGGTCGGTCGGAAACGCCGATCGGGGGTCGATCGGACCCGAACTCCACGTTCTGAAGTTGCTTCCCTCGGAGTTGCAGGTTCTGTTTTAGGGCGCGCGGCTCGGCGAGAATCACCACTGTGGCCACTCCCGACGTCGGATCGATGCCCACGAGGTACCGTTGGAAAGCTCTCTTGAAGGGCTTCAACACAGCGCCAGAGATCAGAGATGGATCTGGGCGGATCTGTCTTTTACCAATTTTGGAACCTGCTATTGAACTGTGTCTAAAACCTTAGATCTGTAGAGAGGTTTCCTAAGAACTGCCATTGACCGTGGGGTAGACCTCTGATTCAACCCTTGGGCTCTTCACAGAAAGTGTGGGGATTTAAGCAAGGAAGATGGGGATATTTCTTGTGGATGGATTTGTTGAGAATTGGATTTTCTAGAGATTTTATACTGACAGGTGGTCTGATCTGGTCCGTGGTTGATAGGGTGAGCTGAGATCTGGAAGGGGATTTTTCGTAGTAAATCATGCTTTGCTTGGGGTTTTTAGGGTGTAATTGGCTTTGAGTTTTCTTGTGAGATTTCATTAAAATTTTGAAGGTCTTGGCATTCGATTTAATTATTGATTGTGGCACTCGAGTCCACAACGACGGCTCGATCGGCGCCAGAGTCGCCTAGTCGTCGACAGACAGTCCATGATCTACGGAGCGCAAGTGTCCTTGAGTCTCCCTGCACGGAGAAAGTCTAAAATAATTTATTCCTCTGCATGGGAAAATTTTAAACTAAGAGGTTTGTAATAATTACACACTCCCTACGTGGAGTGAATTCATTGTAACTGATCAAGCTTCGTCGACGCCGTGAGAACTCACACGTCCCCACTCGCCTTCATCTCTGGTCGGCACTAGACTTTTCAGTCTAGTTAGGTGCGTGCGCCAATCACTTGCTCATTTAGTATCTTTGTCAATTGCCGCGCAATGAAGTAAGAGAGAGACCGACCCATACAACCTGTCTCCTGAGTGCATCGTTGTGGATGAAAAGAGAGAGCTTGTACACCTATCCTTAAGCCCTAGAACTGTCACATTAGGGCACCGTAACTATCAGGAGGTAGTTCCACAACTACTTTGCCTACGGGCATGCAACTCTACCTAGCCGGTCCCTTCGCAAAATAGATTGACCCTTTGAGTATTAGCTAATTAATTGGGTCTACACCTTGCTAATCTTCGATCCCAAGATTGCGTCATTTAGGTCCAAGCTCTCGTATGTCACGTTAGTCTAGGAATTCATCAGGCCATCTAGAGTGCATTTCAACACTACAATCACCCATGGATCAGGAGAGTGTGAGTGCCTTGCTAGCCCAGCTCGAACAACATCTCACGGCCCAACTTGAAACATCTATAGGCCAATTACGAGCGGAGCTAGGTGATAGGATCCGAGCCTTAGAGGATCATGTAAGGAGAGAGGAAGGAAGATTGAATGGTCACGGAGATCCTGTCGCCAACCATCGGGAAGAGAGAGACCAGGCCTGCCAGAACCAGGCTCCTCGAGGTAGAGAGCAAGATGATCATGTGCCTCTGGGGAGAGACCACGACAATGAGGAGATCATCCTACGGAACGTCAAGATAGACGCTCCCAGTTTTGATGGGTCCCTAAATCCTGCAACATACCTTGATTGGGAGACCAGGATGGATCAATACTTTGATTGGCATCACCGCATGACCCCTGCTACAAGGGTGAGGTTTGCCAAGATGAAACTCCTATCTATTTCCCAAAAGAAAACATATAGAAAGGATACTGAAGAGGTATCAAGGATACTGAAGAGGTATCGCTCCCACCAATCCAGCATGTACAGCCCCATGGTGACGTTGTAGAGGTGGATTTTCCGGTTAACCCAATGCATCTTGCTTCGGCGCAAAAGAAATACTCAAATCGGCAAGAATACGTGGATGGAAGAGTGGGGGGGAAAAGATCGCACTTTCTCAACGTGGAGGCTCCAGGTAGCTGACAAAGATGATAGCTTTCAATTGCCAATGATAGAAAGAAACAATATATAGGAATAGAACAAGCAACACTATTAATATTTGTTCATCCTAGAAAACCCGAAAATAAACACCAACGCATGAGATTTACGCGAGAGGAGATTTACAACCTCGACCCCGCCAGGTTGGATCACGGGTCATGGATGGGAAATGGTCAGAATTTCCAGAGGGTTGGATCATGGATGGCAGATGACAGAATGTTCAGAGGGTCGGACAGGTGAGAAATGGGTCAGAGTTTCATAGGGTTGGATCATAGGGTGGGAAATGGCAGCCCCGCAGCCGCCCCCTGGCTACCCAAAAGCCACATGACCAGTAATGCAAAGGGCACGTCTTCCCCAATTTATGGACATACCCGGATTTTTTCAGAGCCACCAGTAGGACTCCTCATAGGGCATGGATGCCGTAAGAACAGTGGCGCGGAGTGAAAGAGAAAACATACCGGTGGGTGGGGGGGAGGCCGAGAGACCTTTTGTAAGAAAGGGCGGTACCGCAGAGGCGCGGTGCGAGGGACCAGCGGCGGGGGCGGGGGCTCTTCTCGAAAGATCTAGACGAGGGGCGGCGACGGAGGCCGGTAGCGCGGCGGGTTGCAGAGACCAGGGTGACGACTCTTGCCCGCGAGCTCTACAGAACGGCGGCGCGGCGGATAGAAAGGCCGCAGCAGGCGATGGAGGATGGCGGCGCGGCGGGAGGAGGAGCGTTGCCCTGGTGCGGAGCGGCGGCGGGGGTTCGAGGTCGAGGTTTTGTGGCGGGATTTTTACATTTCTCTTCGATCATCCATCATTTACATCTTTTATACATCGATTCCATATTAATACATCATGAAATTAGAGAGAACTAAATCTTAATAAACTAATCTCCCTTGGCGTCAAAATGCTCCCATGATATCTCGCTCTCTCTCTCTCTCTCTCCCCGATTGATAGAAGGGTGATCGTTGTTTAGCTTCAACTCGAAAATTAAATCAGGGATTTAGGGTGAGGTGGTTGGCTGTTCCTAGTGCGGAAGAGAGATTTTTCTTTTTCTCTTTACTAGCTCCATCGCCCTTTCAAATTTTTGCTAGAGCTGGCCCCCTTTTGCTTTTTCCGGTGTGCCCTTACGTGTTTTCACACCAAGAGATTACCCAATTTTGCTTGAGGAGTCCTTACGGGTTTTCACCTCAGCTGGGTTTGTGGCCTTTTTGCCCTCAACCACCTTCTTATGGAGAGAGTGGCTGAGTTCGCTGGGGCATCTCTATTTTTAGCCCTTTTTATTATTGTTCTTCTTCTTCTTCTTCTTATTTTTTTTATTTGTGTACCTGCGAGCCTTACGGCTGTCATCCTCAGCTGGTTGCTGTCAGGGGACGTTGCCTGTAGGCCGCACCATAGATGACTTGTTGCTGTTGTAGAAGCGATTGTGGATTGACCCTCAGCCAAGTAGCTCAGATCTTTTAGGGTAAATCTGAAGGCTGGATGGTCTTTGTTGTAGATGGCTGGGACTTTAGTTGGGGTCTGGATGGCTTAGCCTTAATGAACATGATGGCCGAAGCCGAGCTTGGACTAAGTGTCCGCTTGGGTGTTACTATCCCTTGGGACATGATAAATACTGAAGGGATAGGCCTCCCACCAGGGTTTGCTGGTAGCCACCGGTGGGGACCTGATGGAGCTTTGTCTGCATCACCAATTGGCGTTGGCAGGGATTCCACTGAGTCGTTGGCCGACGCAGGTGGAGTTTCTTTCGAGCTACTGGCGGGTGTCGACGGGATTCACCCCAAACCATTGATTGACGTAGGCAGGGTGAGTTCTCGAGTTACTAGTCGATATCAATGGGGTAGCATGCGAACACCTTTGTAGTGTTGTTGATGATTCGCATTACCCCTTTCCCTTCAGGGGGTGCTTTTGAGGGTGAATTGGTGCCCCTAGTCTGTCTGGGATTGAAGTCTACCTTGATGGGTGCTTCACTGAGTAGCAGGATTTTGAGCTAGCATCCGCTCTGCTAGATTTTGAGCTTGGCGCCATTTTGGTGAGTGGAGGGATCTCTTGACTCATGACCTCCAAATGGGATGTGTCTCATTTCTAATGACCCATATTCATTTGAGGGAGGACTGACGTTCCTCCTTGGATTTGCCCCCTTGCTTGGGCTTGGAAGGCTAGATACTGCATCGGGGTGGTTGCCCCCTGTGTGATACAGGTGCATCTGCTTCTGTGAGTCTCATCTCATCTTCTAAAGGTAGGGGCGGCGGCGGTGGGTCACCCTTTTTTGTAGCCACTATGGCCCCCCCTTTTTGTAGGGCCGAGGTTGACTCAGCACCAATGTGGTGGACCGAACAAACCCGGTCTGGGACTGTCAAGAGCATGGCGCTTCTGGTGAGTGTCGATGTAGCCGAAACTTGAGAGTACGATGCCCGAGCTGGGGCCGACATAGTGGCGACCTGGAGCTTGGCATTCACTTAGGCTGTTGGAGTTGTCACCGGAACCTGTGGCTACAAGCCTGTATTAGGAGCTGATGAGGGTGGGATCTGGGGCTGGAAACCCATATTGAATGCTGACAAAGCTGGGACCTAGGGATAGAAGCCCGTCTCCAATGCTGATGATGCTGGGACCCAGGACTGGATGCTACTCTGGGCATTGATGATGCTGGAACCCTGGGCTAGAAGCCCGTCTCAGGTGCTGATAAAATTGGGACCTGAGGTCGAATGCCTGTCCTAGGTGTTGATAAAGCTCGGCCCCGGGGCGGGATGCCTGTCATGTGTGTTGATGATGCTGGAACCCAGGGCTGGCAACCCATCCTGGGTGTTGATGTAGTTTGAACCCGGGGCTGGAAGCCCATTTTGGGTGTTGCTAGAGCTAGAACCCAGGGCTGAACGCCCATCTTGGGTACTGGTGATGCTAGAATATTGGGACCCAAGGCAGAATGCCCATCTTGGGTGTTGATGTAGAAGGAACCTAGGGCTGGAAGCCCGTCTTGGGTGTTGATAGAGTTGGGACCTGGGGGCTGGAAGCCCATCTCGAGTGCTGATGAAGCTAGAACCTAGGGCTGGGAGTCTGTCATGGATGTTGCTGGAGCTGGTTCCTGTGGCTAGGTGCCCATCTTGGGTGTTGTTGTGGCCGAATCCTTGGGCGCGACGCCCCTACAGGCCATTGTCAGTGTTGCACCGGGTATCTGAGGCTGGAAGTTTGTGCTGGAGCCGACACGGCAGAGACCCGAGGTTTATTACCCGTATCAGGTGTTGAGGTGCCAAAGACTCGGATCTCGTTGCCCGTGTTGGGAATCGACATAGCTAGGGACCCAATGTTTGGTGCTTTGATGGGTTGAGAGTGATGTTGTATTGGAAACCCGAGGCTGGAGATCCATGTCGAGTGTTGGCGGAGCTGGGGACCCAGGGGTCAATGACCACGTGGGTTATCGCTGCTGGAGGAGTAGAGGGGCTAGCTTCCTGTATAGGCAGTCGCTAGACTGGGCAACTCGTCGGCCACGGTAATGGCACCCGAGGATCAGGGCGAGCTGAAGGCCAAGGCAGAGTTGCCAAACATGATTGGCGTCGCCAGCTGTACGTGCCTGGCATGGAAAGCGATGATGATTGGGCCGTAGGTCACCATTGCCACCAGTTTGTTGTTGTTATTGCTACTGCAGGTTGGTCACTCGACGCTGACCAGTCGCATGTTACAGCCTGGATGGGGGCCCTCCTCTTCCTCTTCGATAAGAAAAGGCGAGGGCGTTGCGACGCATACTTGGCGGGTGTGACTCTTCTCTGATAGAAAGAAGAAAGGTCGGAGATGTCCCACCAGGTGTGCCAATTTTTGTTTATGCATGCGGGGAATCCCTTTTGTTTTTCCTCTCATCGGGGATGCACACTCGACTTTTACGGAAGGCCAAGATAGGTCGACTTGGCACATGGGAATTTTGGGGGTGTTTACAAGAAGGTGAAAAGAACGATAGGAATGCACAAGAAGGAATGGTGTATGGTTAATCATTCTGGAGAACTCGGACAGGGATGGCTAGATGGAATGCGGGCGTGCCAGTCGATTTCCTGACGATCACCTGCAGAACCAAGTGTTTGGCTGGGGATGTGCCACCAGGGCACGGCACGTGGGCACGAAATGTCATACGTCACGTGGAGAGAAGGAGATTTCGCTGGTACGAGTGTAGACGATTGTGGGGGCTTGTGTACTGGATGTCTTTCCCATCGATCGCAAGCAATCGACATTTATTTTACATCGAGTAGAGCTCCAACACCTTTGTTTCTATTGTCAAAGAGAGAGTCAGGGACCCTGGGAGCCGCGACGTCGGGAGGGCTTAGTCCGTGCAACAGTGACAGGGCAGCAGCAACACAGCAGGTGTAATGCCTTGGATCCTTCAGATCAGAATCAGAGAACTTTCGGACGCTTTCGTGGGGTCCCAAATTGTGTTTTACGATCCACATGGGTTTTTCCCTTGTATAAGTTGCAGAATCTTGTGGAGAGTGAACCGTTGAGTTTTGAGACGTCATGAGATCGCCATGTTCGGCCTCTCAGTAATTATGGGCTCTACTCCAGAATTCTCCGTGTGTAAGCTCAATTTCTCTCCTTATGATTCCCTAAGTGAGGGGAGATGCTGCTCAAATCTTTCTGGGTTTTCTTTTCTGATCCTTGTCTTGCGTAAATGATTTGCTATTTCACTCTGGACTGAGTTCAAGATGAACATTCGGTACTGAATGATATTATATGAATGGCTACACATGATATGTCTTCTGCAAACTCTGCATACCCGTGCTCGAGTATGAACCTCGCACGGATGATGAACTATGAAACTAAGAATACTAAGAATCCCAAAATAACCCAGCCCAAGGTAACTATTACCCCCTCTTTTTCATCCCCTCAAGGTCAGGGTGAGCAATTCAATAACATAAATCAATAGCGTCCCCTGTACCCTTGACTATGGTCGATCCCCTTCAACCAGCTCCCCTAATAATTCTTACCCATGCTAAGGCTTCCCTGCATCGGCCTTAACACCACCCAGATTGACTCCATGGCCAGAGGATTAGTTCCCCTTCAAAAATCCTATGAGTTGGCACCACTCCCATTCATGGGCAATGAATCGGCGACAGGGTCAGTGGGTTGGCGCCATCCGTGTCGATCCAACCTCTTCCCGTCCACTCTTCTTTCTCAAAGGTGCCGAATCACCTTGGGTCGGTGCCGTAGCACGCCGATCCAACCTCTTCCCGCTCAACCTCCCTCTGAACGGCGTCGAATCACTGGTATCACACCGACTTGTTTCTTATGGGTGTCGATTCATCACCCTTTTAGTCAGGTTGACTTCATGGAGGCCCGGAGTCGACTCCAACTTTTGTTAACCCCTTTGGAAATCTCTCAATTGCCTATCCAGGGCTATGTTTTGAGTAAATAACAATATTAATAATAAAATCAGTTCATTGCATGCTTACCTGTCCAGATCTCCCGATATATGAAATGTTGATTTGTGAAAGGTCAGATTAGGTATGGCTGAAAGCTCTCACCATGCATGATGGTGGTCTTCGGACATATGTTCTCCGTCACTTACCAGGGATCTGGTTAATAAACATGACTGCATGCTTGGGCGTATGTTTAGACGCTACAATGCGTAGTACCGTCTTTCAATTCACAAACACTTATGCACTCATTCAGCCCTGACGATGCTTTATCTTGGTAATTAATCAAGGGTTTTTCTCTTACCTAGAGGATGTAATTAACGTCATAACCTTTATTTAGCAGTTCATCGTCGGCTTGAGGCCAGAGATTCATTGGACCCTCATGGCATCCGGGGTGGCCGACGTGGAGGTGGCTTTTCGTGTGGCGATAATCTTGGAGGTGGACCTTTTGCGTACCCAGGAGCAGATTAGGGTGATGCAATTCTTGGGTCTCCCTTAGGCATTTCAGGAGTAGCCAAGTGCGTCCTCTACCCCTATTCGTGGATGTTATCAACATGATAGGAGGAGGCGCAAGCAGGTGGTTCATAGAAGTGTCGGGCGACGCCAGGAGGTTAGGAGTCAGCGGCAAGCGTAGTAGCAGGCGTAGGAGTAGATGTAGGCCTCGGAGGAGTCTGTATAGTAGCCAGCCACGAGGTGACCATGACATAGCCTGTCAGAGCAACTGGGGTAGTGTCCGAGGTGCGGTGGATCTCATGTTGGCCATCCTTGCTGGGTGGATGTGCCAGAGTGGAGGTGCTTCAGGTGAGACCGAACATGGCACCTGGTTCGTGACTACCTTGAGAGGAGGAGCTATTTTAGGTGCGGCTGGGTTGGGCACTTGTTTTGTGAGTGACCCCAACCGCCACCCCAGCCATGATCGTTCTTTGGTGACCTCAACGAGGCATGGGGAGGCGAATGACCGTATTTTGACCCTGGCTAAGGCGTTGTGTGTGGAAGGTATGGCTATGGTTTTTTGTTCACGTTTTGCCTATTTATGATGTTCTTTGTGAATTCCTCTTGGGTTACGTGTATTGGGTCGCGTGTCTAGGGTCTGCGTCAAACTCTGAAGTTCGTTTCTAATGCTAGGAGGTGTCGCAAGTACAGTCAGGTGGGATTTTTGGCACGTGTTGCCAGGAAGGGCTATCCCAATAGCCGCAACGACTTTTGATTTAGTGAGGTTGGGTCCTCGGTGTTGTGTATCTCCATGTGATTTTGATAATAACAAAACTCCGAACATATTTTCTATCACGTGCCATGTATTATTAATCAAGAGCAAGCTTCGTACGCAATTAAGATCTAATTTCGTCATGATATATGCTTAAATGTTCACAGCCTTCCAATTGTGTAAAAAGAGCTCAGATGGACTTGAAATCAATGATAATATACGTTCAATCCAATGCTTGATTATGTGGACATGTTGTGTTAGGCTAATAATTCATTTTTACAGGTTTTTCAGAGTTTGGTCGACCAATGGACAGGGGTCGGTCGACCAATTTTTCCAGCAACCAAAAATCTACAATTTTTCATAGTTCGGTCTTTTCTGTTAGACTGTACTTGTCTTTATTTTAGACTAGACTCTGATTAAGTTAAATTGTTAGTTGAAAAAGTAATTTTATTTCTGCTATTTTAGCAAACCTGATCAATGAAATATTAATTACTTACTATTTTACCTGGAACTTCAATGTACTCCACACATACCTTTCTATCCCTTCAGAGCTTTACTGCTCTTGGGAGGCTTCACAGGTTCCAAGTGGTATCGGGTTTACCCGGTATCCGGAGTCTGGGTCATCACAGTTGGTATTAGAGCATATTGTGTAAAAGTACATGGGAATTCGAGATATTACAATGCTTAGAGTCCTTAAGGTCTAGTACAATCGACAGTTGGCGTAGGTTTTGCAATTATTTACCGCTTTATTTCTTTGTGTGGTCATGTGCGTGCTGTGGTGGCACTGTGCGAGATGGTTTTGGTCTCGTCAGGATGTGACGGGATACTCTTTTCGTCATGGTGTTTGTCTCGATTATGCTGTACTTGGCAGAGTTCACCGACAGGCGTGAATCTACAGTACACTATTCAAGACTTCTTTTTTCGTGGCTTGTTCAGGTAGCTGATTTGTTTTATTGTTGGTGACGGTCGTGCATGTTCTCCTATGGAGATTAATGTGGTTTTGACCTTTGTAGCTTGCGATTTGATCAGCTCCTGAGGTGTTTTAGCTTGTGTTGAAGTGGTTGATTAGATGCCTTGAATGAGAGAATGAGAGAATGCTCAGACGAACCTAGGATTTTCCCTTCCTGGTGAGCTATTGTTAGTAAGCTTGATTCTTCTCATCCTTTTTGATGGAATCTTTTCGAGGTAAGCCTTAGAAGTGCTATCTTGGTGAGATCTGTGTCTGCTTAAGTGTGGACTGTGTTAGTTCTGAGCCTGTTCTACTCCTTGTTCGACGGTTGCTTGGCTTTGGACCCAATGTGTGTATTAAGAGTCGTTGTGCACCATGTTCGTCATGTCGTGTCTGGCAACTGATGTGTTATGAGGGTTCAGTAATTGTCGCAGGACGTAAGGATAAGCTGAGATTAGCGTTCCTTTGTACTTCGTGCTGAAGCTGGTACTCTCTTTGGTTTGCACTTAGGTGACTTGTGATTGGTTATTAGCAGGATCAGTACTCGAGGTGAGTTATATTGTAGTTTCGTGAATTACGATAGCGTCGAGTGTGTGCTGAGATACGAATATCGAGGTATTTTTGATACCTGTGTGCGTTGTATGAGTGCGCAGTGGGAGGCCGCTACGCAGTCACCGTCGTTGCAACTTTCTTTTTGGGCTTCTCTCAGCCCGTCAAAGATATCTTTAGCTGACCTGCAAGATAGAACAAAAGGATAAACGTTAGTGTTCATGGCAGCCTTAAGAACATTCAAGACAAAATGATTATCAGAATCCTTTCTCTTGTGCTCATCAGTCCACTTTGACTTGTCTTTTTGTAAAATATGAGGACCGTGAGTCATTAAGTTTAAAAGGCTCAGATTAGTACTAGTAATCCAAACACACAACTTTCCAAGCCAAGATGCAAAATCAAAACCATCAAAGATAGGAAGCACATTTACACTAGCCATCATGAAAATGATCTTTACTCTACGACTGCAAGGTCGACTAAAAAATCAGAGACGAGTCTCTGATACTAATTGTTGGCCCAGAGAGATGGCGGACAAGAAGGGTGGTTGAATTGTCCCCTTGCCGAGATGGCGAATTTTAAAGACTTTCTTAACAAAACACAATGGAGTTAAGATTAACAGTGTTAATAGCCAAAACTTAAGTGAGATTTAGAGGTTCTCTCAACCTTCCTGATCTCACACTGATAGATAATCCAACTAATCAAAGAAATTGAGCTCAACACAGATAACAGAGGTAGCCGTGTGTGACAGTGTAGTAAATTAAATATCTATACAGTAAACCTGTGAATGGAGATAGAAGACAGGGACAATCACACAGGCAACCATACAAGGAAAAAAGATTTTAAGGTAGTTCAGGACCACGACGGGCTCCCTACGTCCATCTCTCACCCAATCGGGTGAGGCTTTACTACACACTATGAAACATAGCAACACGGGGACGAACCCCAACCACACATGCTACTTCCGCAGTAATATCCACACGGGGATGAGCCCCAACATGTTGCCACTACAGCACACACACACACACGACGACGGAGAACACGCCCTGGACACTAAGACCACACAGAGATGCAGCTTCGTCCACACACAATGATATTCAGAGTTTAACACAACAAGAAGATGTACAATAGACGCCCACAACAATATGCGAATGATAGTAAACTATGAAGCACACAAGGAAATAAACATAAGTAGGATGTAGAATATCCCCTTAATTCTCCAATAGCCGTAAGAAGATCTTTCGTGAAGCCTAGGTTGGAGAAGCTCTTATCCACAGCTGGTTGGAGTAGTAGGTCATCCTCCTTGAGGATCTAACGTATATTCCTTCAAATCCCAACTCCAATCAAGTCTCACAACCTCCACTCGGCATCGCCGAGTCACCCCGGGTCTTGGGTGAGCGTCGGGTGAGTCGGCCGCCAAATACGGCCATGTTCGGTTCGCTATTGTGCTTGCTAGTAGGTCCTAGCTTGTGTCACATCACTCTTTCATGAGGCATTGCCTTCCTTGGTTGGGTCTCATCCTTGTTTAATGCTAAGGCAAGCACTTTCGCTTCATTTATCACCCTCTTGTGCATACCGCATCCTCAATGGCACGTTATAAGTAACATAACACACCTCACAAGGTCCGTTATAGTCCACTCATCGTCTGTCTCATCTAGCGTCTCATATAGCATCTTTATAGTTTAACATGCCTACACCCATCCGTTATAAGTCATATAACACCCTCAGAGTAGTCTATTACCTTCTCTCTAAGTTGGATCGACAGTCTTCCCACTGTCTCACCCACTGTCTCTCAGCATCTCATTTAGCGTCTTTGTCGTTTAATGGATCTATGTTCCGCCGTCATACTATCACATAACGCACTTATGTTGATCCATTATATACCCCCTAAGGACGAGTCTTACCACCACCTCCATCGACTTCCTTGTTCATTCCAGCCCCGTCTGACTCGACGTCTTCGTGTCCATGATAGACTGCATTCCATCCGTTATAGTCTCACTATAATGCCCTTGTTCCTAGCCGTTAGGCTCGCCAGAGTCCTAAGCCCAGACATTTCGCCTGCTGTTCTTATCTTCTATGGATAAGGTCACATGACGGACTGATCCTGGTGCGTTATGTACACATGGTGGTCTATCGTGAATGCGTTATGTCACACGGAGGAGCTTTAGCAGAACTGTTCTTCTCTACTGCTCCGTAGATGGATTACAAGGGTTGTTATCTAGATTTCTCCCGCAAATCTGATCCTTAGAACCTTTTGTTGGTTTCTATGGACTCTTGGGAGCATTATCTTCAAGAGTTTGTCCTCAATCCTCTAACTTTTTAGCTGTTCTCTCTCCAACTCACCCTAAGACTTGGAGGGTCTATAAATAGAACCCTTGTCTTCTTGGTAAAAAAAGAGTAGATTTCTGGAGTTCCCACGAAGTGCTGCTGCATCCTAGAGCTGAATTCATCCAAGGAAGGCTGCATCCCATGTCCATCTACTGCCTAAGTCTAGGGAGTATTAACTTGAAGGGGCTATTTTAGCAAAGTTCATTCTTTTAATTGATTTCCCCTTTTTTAGCAATCATGGCATGTTCCCTCTTCTTCTCATAAAATATTTTAAACATGGCACACATGGAATATGAATTGTATTAGAAATTACACATGCATGCTTTTAAAATCTCCAAGTATATAACAGACCAGGAACACCACGTTATATACCATAACGAACCAGAGCAAGACCGCTATGCTTTACAGAACTCAGAAAATCCATAGGTAAATGGAACTATATTACACCAGGGAAGGCACGTTATAGGACTATAACGCACAGGAATAGACGCGTTAAAGTCAACAGGCACATACATGACTAGCTGGGGATATAACGGACCAAGAGTGAGGCGTTATAGTGAACATAATGCACCTCTCATGGGCCGTTATGCCCACCAGAATGACTAGAATCCACAGGAATACACGATATATAACGCATCTCAACAGGGGCATCATATTGGACGTAACGCACAGGGAAAGGGGCGTTAAAGGCAATAGACATTTAACTCAACACACAGGGAGCATAACGCACCAGGGCAGGCGCGTTAAAACCACTTGAACATGTAAATCCATAGAAAACTCAATACACGGATGATATAACGCACCAGGGCAAGCGCGTTAAATGACCATAACGCACCTGGGTAGGCGCGTTATGTCACCGTGGTTTCCCAACTCCAGAGTTAGGAATCGAAACCCCTTCCCAGTCGAGCGAAATCGACGGGCGACGCGGCGGATTACAAAACCAAACCATCCTGTTTTACACTACCAACACTTCAAGCCTACGCATGCTACTAGAAATGAAATACGATGCCCATGGAATTGATTTTAACATTTAAATGATAATTTTAACATTAAATTATTAAAATGTACTAAACAGGAATATGCACAAAATACGAGGTAAAGGGCATCGGACCACGGCATAAGTGGTACCGGCGGTGTCCTAGCGAGATAAGGTATCCATCCCCCTACCTGAAATTCGATGAGAGGGCAAAATGGCGCCTCCCGGCCCGGCTCGACTCCACACTCCACGAATCGAGGAAAGGTGGGGATCAGCGCGATCCTCGCGTCACGACCAATCCAATGGTACCTCTGCGGCTTCGATCAGTAGCCGTCTGGGCCAGAAAATGAGAGAGGCACGTAAATCGAGAATTAATCCCAAAATCACCCAAAATAAGAAATGCATAAAAAATGAGGAAGATGGTGACGGATGGCGACGCAGAGGGTGTCAACGGATTCCTGGCGAGATGAGGAGTCTGATCCCCTACCTTTTGCGCGGCGAAGACCGCGAATCGGTGCCGATCGATATTTCCTCTTGGAAGGAAATTGCATCTGTGCACGTTTTGAGTCAGCTTCGTAGAACTTGCATCCGTGCATGTTTCGTTGAAACATGCATCTGTGCACTTTTTGACTCAGCTTCTTAGAACTTGCATCTGTGAATGTTCTGACTGCCTCACAAAGCATGCATCCGTGCATGTTTTGCCTTGCTTCACAAGCCCACGACTTGGCATCAAGTCTGTGCACTTTTTATACCCCGTGCTTTTTCCTCAGACAAACTCCTTGCATGCTCTGCCTGCTATCAAGCCCGTGCATGACCTTGCGTGTTTGTGCATTAATGTTGGTGTATGCACTGTTGCAATGTCAGTGTATGTCCAAGTATACACTATATTTAAAGCAATGCATATCTGAGCATACACTGTTATAAAAGCTATGCATGTCCGAGCATATGCATCATGCATTCTCTGCAAGTCCGAGCATACATTAACACCCGTGCATGTTTTGCTCGCCGTTTAGCAAAGTCGGAGCATACACTGTAGCAAAGATAGTGTATGTCCTGTTAAGGTCTGAGCACATAACAATGCCCGTGCACATTTTAGTTCATTGCATGTTGGAGCAAGTCCGAGCACATAACAACACCCATGCACATTTTGGTTCGTTGCATGTTGGAGCAAGTCCGAGCACATAACAATGCCCGTGCACTTTTTGGTTCGTTGCATGTTGGAGCAGGTCCGAGCACATACATCTGCAAGTCCAAGCACATAACAACATCCGTGCATTTTTTACTTATTTCTCGTTAGAGTCCGAGCATACACTGTAGCAAAGACAGTGTATGTTCTTAGTAGGTTCGAGCACATTGGATCTAGTCCAACCCCGTGCATCTTTTAAAGTTAGAGCAAACACTCTAGCTAAGCTAGTGTAAGTCCGAGCAAGCCTGTGCTATGATTGCCTTAGCTGTAGCAAGTCTGAGCAGATAATGTTTCATGGAAAATGAAGATGGCATGTGATCTAAGGTTGGATGCAGTGCCAGGATCGTGACACGTGTAAAGTAGCATGGTAAGATGTTGCCACGTGTGGAGACTCTAGGGCGGGACTTCGTGGAAGACACGCGCCCTTTCTGCTACTGGTATAAAAGGATGATTTCTCCTTTTGGAGAGGAGTGTAGTAGATAACTTCCAGAAGAGTAGAAGCAGATCTGTGCGATCCAAAAAGAAAAAGAGAGAGGCAGAGAAGAGAGAGAAGAAGAAGAGTGTTCGAGAAAGAATCCGGAGCTTCCCGTGCTTTTGACGGCCGTTCTTAGTGCCAGCAGTGGTTTGTCACTAGGTTGTTAGTGGTCTTTTTATCTTACTTACCTTTTAGCTGGGGTGTGATGACCTGGACTTCGGATACCTGATATATCCGATAGGATTACCGAGTAGACCCAATATCACTCGGTACTCGTGAAGCCTCCCAAGAGCTGTAAAGCTCCGAAGGGATAAAAGGATTGTTGTGTAGTATATTGAAGTCACAGATATAATAGTAAGTAATTAAACTTCATTAATCAGGTTTGCTAAAATAGCATAAATAAAATTATTTTTTAATTAACAGTTTAATTTAACAACAGAGTCTAGTCCAAAGGAAAGACAAGTACAGTCTAACAGAAAAGAGAACGTACACTGAAGTCGGGGGAAGCCCGACGTAGGTAACACTGGCAATACTGGCAACTACAAACCGACACCGCCCACGGACCATGAGGAAGAAGCACAACGACCACACCTAAAAAGTAGGGGTGAGTCTCGTTTCACTGGCTTCGTAGGGGTCACGCGGATCCCCACTGAAAATAACGCAGTAACATGGAACAATAAAACAACAAGTAGTAGTAAAAGTAGCACTAAACTACGCTACGCTAGGAAGCTGTAAAAGAAAATAGTAGCTAAAGGAATGGGGAAAGAAGCCATACCGGATAAAACACGGCTACCGAAGGAAGTGCGGCTCCCTAAGCTACTCCGAACAGCAATAGAAAGGCAAACCCTGATCTCACAGAGTCAGGAGTTATCAATCCGTCAACCAAGCACCGGGCAAACCTAAAGTCTACAAGGAAAAAGGCAAAATCCTAGAACAAACCTAGATAGACAAGGGACACTAACACACACACACACGACTAGAGTGCTGTGCACGAAAGCCTAAGCTGACCTCAGGTAAGGCCAAGAGAAGACTAACTTGGGAAGGTCACGACACGAAGTACGAGAAATATGAGAGTGACACGTCACGTGATAGAAGCACCTCCTCATTAGAAGAACAGCCAGACGCGTCCACTGACGTCTTATACTGCGCTACTAGCATCTCGCTACGGAAGCCAAAGATGGCGGAGACTAAGATACTCACTTAACAGAACCAAGAACTATTGTAACGAGTGACTAGTTAGGGTCACGGAAAGGCCTGTGCTTTAGCGAATTCTTAGTGGTTTGGGTCTAGAATTTATTCTGTGAATTTAGGCTATTTTTACAAATTTTTAGTCTATTTGGGCTTTAACGGGTATAATTACACGAACATCGCCGTCACCGAAGGTTCGTTCATCGACAATGTTTTTGCGGCTAAGATCGATATTACCGATCCGCACCTTGAGCTGGCATTCGATGGTTCGATCAATGTGAATCACGGACAGAAATTCAATTTTACGCTCGACATTCCGCGGGCAGATCTCGGTCAGCTGAATATCACGAAAGATCCCGATACACGATTGACGGGGGGGCTAATCGTTGACATCGAGGGTTCCGGCCTGTCGGATTACAGCGGGACGATCGCGCTGAACAAAGAGTTTGTTTATACCGAAGACAGCCACATCATGTATCGCACCTCTGGGGGGGTTTTTTGAAGAGCAATGATGTTGTCAGGGCACGAGTTAGAGCGAGCTTGGGAGATGGCCAAAAATGTCGATTATGAAAGGACAAGCGGTGCACTGATTATCCTCTTGAAGAGTTGTTCCTGCAGCTTTATGCAATTTCTGTTGAGTTTTTGACAATGGTAGGCTAGTTGTTCGAGAGGCAGCGATCAGGGGGTGTTTGGAGCCTAGTTTTTAGAAGACATCTGTGAGAGGAGATTGACTAGCTTGGGACTTTGCTCTCAATCTTGCAATAGCATGTGCTAGATGGAAGCAAGGAATCTGTATGGATGTGGAGATGGGATAAGAGGGTGCTCTTCTCAAATAGATTGACGTACCATGTAATTGTTGATGGTGGCCTACAACATCCTCATAGTTGCCAAGGCGTCCGCCTAGGGACCGCCTAAGCGACGCCTAGGGGGAAAGGAGTTTGTTCAAAGCCAAGGCGAGCCCACGCCTTATTGGGCCTTCAAAAGGCGCCCTCAGGTGCTGCTTAGGTGTTCTAGGTGGATCAAAGCAGGCGCCTTCCCCCCAGGTCCGCTTACTGAGAGCGGCCCAGACTTGATCTTGCTTTCTGGATCCAGTTATAAAAGCCTACCCCGTGACCCCGTGACCCCCGACCCTGATACCCTTTTCCCCCTTGCCCCCGATGCGCTACTCCCTCTAGGGTTTGAGAAGTGCTCAGGCCCTTGTCCGCCCATCGCTGCCGTCCGTAGCCTCCGTTGCTAACGTCTGTCGCCATTGTCGCGCCGCCTGCAGGCGTTGGTGTGGTCGTTCACTGTCACCAACGATCGACATCTCCACCTTTTCCGATGGATTTACATGGTGTTACCAATGGAAATTCTTTGATATAGTGAGTAAATCTCTCTCTCTCAGACATATCCGAGGTGTGAAGACTCTGACACGTGGCAAAAAGAATGAACAGTCTCTAGACAATTCCCTGGCGGGAAGCGTGGTCTCCACACTTCTGTCTCTCAGCTAGCTCATATAAATACTGATGGAGCTTGTACAAAGAGAAAAGAACAGACAAGAAAAAAGTAGAGAATACAAGTCTGAGAAGCCAGACTGAGAGAGAGAGACAAAAAAGAAAGAGAGAAGAAGAGGAGAGCCGATTGAAAAAGAGTGAGAGAGGAAGAAGAGAAGAGCCTGTAGTTCTTGATTTCCCGTTGTATCTCTACTTCTGTTGAAGCTACATTTCTCTCATTGTGAGAGCTCGTCTGTCTATTTTGATTCCACTTTTATAGATCGTATCTTTTGTGTTTCAGTTCTTCTTATCCATCGTCTTGTTACCCTCTGAGGTGTTTCAGAGGAAGGGAGAAGTTCTTCGGTTTTACCCTCCTATGTGTTAAGAGGAAGAGAGAACTGTTTCTCTAGTTTGTAAGTTGCTGGGTGCAGCTTACGGGGTTCCCTTTGCAGGTTGAAAAGGTAGGGAGGTAGATCCTCTAGTTTGTTCTTCTGTTAGTCAGAAGGTCGAGGAAGGTGTTCCTCGAGGGCAAGCTATTTAGCAGCAGTTGTTTGCAGACTGAGTCTGCGGTTCTTGTGTTTGCCTTAGTGCAAGGAAGCCTTACTCTGCGGTGTAAGGGGTGGGCGTAGATTGCGGTTTGCAATCAAACCACCTAAAATATGTTGTCTCAGTTGTGTGGTTTGCTTGTCTTATTGTTCTCCTGCTGCTTGTGCGCATCAGTTGCTCGATCGTTTGCTGATTAGATCTACTCCTCATCTCTACAATTCTGTCTTCGACGTGTGTGTGGTTGAATTACGTAAGAATAATTTTTTATACGATGATCTATTCAACCCCTCCCCTTCTAGCTCACCGTCCTTCCTAGTTAACACCCCGTATGGGGGATGTAAACGACGTCGTGACCTTTATGGCACGGCAGGATTCGGTCCCGACCCGAACCACACAATCACCTGATGAAGTCAGATCGAGCGCACCATAGGTTCTTCGGAGCCCGAATAAACCGTCACTTTGTGACTGGCATACCCACGCACTTAATAAACCAAACAAACCCATCTCAATAAACCAACAAACAAACAACAATAATGAGTCAATTGAAAAGTGCATCCATAGCTGCATACGCGGCCTCATCGGTGCCTTTGATGGAGATGCTTTAGTTGGATTAAAACGGCGAAAAGACAAGAATTAGGCCAAAATTGGCGTGGTATAGTGTAGGTAAAATGCTTAAACGGTGCGATTAACCGTAGGCATAGGGTTAAAAAGACGTGGCCAAGCCAAAATGGGCTTACCCAGCGCGATGGTCTTGGGGCGCGCCAGATTAGGGTGTGCCGGGTGTAGACCGTTTGAAAATCCTTCAATTTAAGTCTATGATTATTACAGAGTGGGGAAGTAGCAGGCCGGATTAGGGCGTGCCAGTTTAAGGCCACGTCAGATTAAGTGGATTTTTGAGGCTTTTTTGGTTTATTTTGGTTTATTTTGACTTATTAAGGTGTTTTTGGGGGTTTTGAAGTTTATTGGGTTATTTGGTGTTTTTGGGGGTTTTGAAGTTTATTGGGTTATTTGCTTATTGAATTGGGGTCTCAGGCTCCCCAGAAACAGAATCACGAGCTTGTGCGAGGTTCGTACTCAAGCATGGCATCCATTACTCTTTAAGAAAGCGTGTTTATTAAGTCCGAATCACGAGTTAAAACCCGATGAAAATTCGACAGCATCTCCCCATCCCCGGAGGGTTGCAGGGGGAAAGCAGGGATATGCCCACGTGGTGGAGCAAACCCCTTAGAGCCGAGTGGCACAACGACGGTCGGCATACCCAAACGGATAGGAAACCCCGAGGACTAGTCTACTAGGGGCACCATCATTCCATGGGTTGAAAGCGAGCGGATAAGGTGACTAATGAGGGAGGCGACAACCTCGAGGGCTAGCCTACAAGGGGCACGCAACCCGCAATCAACACTGTATCTGAAAGAGGGACGACTAATAGGGAAGAAAATCCCGAGGGCCAGCCTACGAGGGGCACACATCCCTTAGCCACCACAGGGTCCCTAAGGACTATGGATTTGGATATCGGACTGAAGTTCCTGTTAGTGTTCACCCTGTGGCCCGTAGGGGTACTCATCACTCACAGATGAGACCCTTTGGCCAAATGGTGTTTCGAAGAAATCAGTGGGGTATATCCCCCTCCCCGGATTACTGAGGCAGAGTTATCAACAATAACCAAGCTCAGACATTCTAGATCATAGGCGGAATAAGAACATGGCATCATATCACAATGACCAATGAGTTAGAGAAGCGATGCTCACAGGGGCTAGCAGGTTAATGCTCACAGGGCTAAAGAGGTTAGCACTCACGGAGAACAGTAGTTAGCATGCTGATTAGGGGATTAGCATATCAATGCTTACAAAGGGTTAATGGCTTAGTCCATGAATTAAGATGACTAAATAGGAGACATTCATCTGAACAACTGGCATACAATTGGCGTGGAACGAATGCACATGCCCTGGAGGTGGCCCCATTCCCTTTGGGCTATGGAATAGTGTAGGGGGGGTATTGGGGATCGACCTTCAATTAAAATGGACAGAGGTGCACACACGAGTGTGCCTCTAGTCACATTACCCACAGCATATACATGGAGCAAAGCACAATCGATTGCATTAAAGGAGAGGAGCCCCAGGGAGGGGGGAATAGCTTATATATCATGTATCAATTTCAGGGCACGGTCGGTGCCATGAAACAAAGCACGACACTCATACGCACACGAAACAGATGGATTGAGAGGGAGGAATAGAGGGAGCAGGTACAGCATAATATCATTCAAATCATTAGCATATCGTTCATCCCACAATGGGAGGCAAAAAGGAACAATACATTAGCATTCGGCGCCGGCGTTGCCGCACGGTCACCATTTCCTTAGTTGCAGAGAGGATTACAGGGGATGGAGAAATGAAGAGATGGTGAGGGGGGAAGATGGGCTCGTGTCATCACCCCTCCCCCCCCTCACTTACATTGCAACTAAAGGGAAAACAATAGGGGAAATCGATGAGAGGAACCACAAAACCCACCTAGACTCTCTCCCTAGAAAATAGAGTATCGAAACTTCATTGCTTCAGCCGGGCAGAGGAAGGCGGCGGCGAGGAGGCACTTAGTGGAACCCTTCTTCTCCCCCACAAAACCCTTCCCCTTCGAACAGGTTGGACTGGTGGTCGGGCTCCCCGGATCGACTCCTCTCTATTGATCCTCTCTAAGCCTTCTAGCAGTTGCCAATTCGTCCTCCTTCACTTGGTCGAACCAAGTGCCTTTTTATAGGAATAGGTTAATCT
Organism: Amorphophallus titanum; assembly: GCA_024336825.1. Lineage (NCBI taxonomy): Eukaryota > Viridiplantae > Streptophyta > Magnoliopsida > Alismatales > Araceae > Amorphophallus > Amorphophallus titanum. The sequence goes on from JANBPO010006516.1 coordinate 2,733,106, forward strand.
GACGTGAAGAATGGTGCACCGAGAAGAGTGCTCTTCACTCTTTTATGCGCACCGGAATAGGAGGGCGCCGGAATAGGAGGCACACTGGTGAGGGAGCACATCGTATTAACTTCGTTCGCTTGACGCGGGTTAGCCGGTGGGTCTGGAGATGGTTCCGGGAGTCACCGTGACCGTTCATCTCATTGCGGCCTTGCAAAACCTTGACGAGAAGTCCTGACGAAGCTCTCGGGTTAGCATATGGCCCTTTTCGGAACCTTGTGTATCTCTGCTGAACACATGGGTTTTCCGCCGACACGGCCTTTGGTACTGTGGTTCGTGCTACCAACTCGGCCGGCCTCACCCTCGAAGCTTTCTTGTGGGGTATAATACTACTCAGGATGCTTTCGCCTTGACTGGGTGATCATTCGACCACTAACGGGCCCAATATGCCGAGAAGTTGTACCCATGCAGGGTAATCAGGGTCTTCTGCTAACAGAGCTTTCGGTTCCTTGTTCTGAAGGATCAAGAGCATTCTTTCACCTCGGGAGGATCTTTCATTCAGGTGGTGGGCCACTAGGTATATCTTTATCCTTGGTCGGACAAAGGGGTGTGGTTCATGCGACACGACCGTGTCGATGCCGATTCATTGGGCGGGCTTGATCGCACTGCCGGTTGGTTGTAGATCCATCTCGATTCTCCTGAGGTGAAGTATCCGGCGTTCATACTGAGTGACTTGAGGCTCTAGCAGCTTGAGAAGGCTTCAAAATATTGATCTCCTTCGGCTTCTATACTTCAGTGGGCTATATCATTCGTCTTTGAGGCTTGATCGCCATTGAATATATTTTGAGTGCCAACACCTGTAAAGTGTCCAGACCGCCTTTTCTACCAAAGGGGCCGGTTGATGATGCTGTTGATTGTTCTGATGCCTTTGCCAAGGTGTTTCATGAAGAAGAAAGTTCAAGAAAACCTGAGGTGCGGGTTGTGAAGCATTCACATGGGAAGCCAGCCCAGCATCTGTGGGAAGAGGTGAGCTCTCTTGTTTCTATCACTTTGTCTCCTTCCCGCCTGATTTTTATTTTTCAATGGCTAGATTTTGTTCCCCGCTCACCTCCCATTATGGTTGATCCATTAATGGCCGAAAGGGCAATTGAATTCTTGATTGTGACATGCCCATGCGGGCGCTACCCGCCAATTGATTTTTCGACCATGTGGTCACCCTCCTCGCCAGTTGATCTTTCGAACATGTGGTTCTCCTGCTCCGATCCCTTCTTCAATGTTCTCTTTACATCCCTCTATCCTCATACACTTCCTCCTCCTCCACCAGACTCTCCTTCATGCTACGTGCTCTCCACTGACCTCCACCATCGGTGCTGGTCGGGGACAGGGGAGCGGTTCTAGGAGGACCACACAAGGGCATAGGCGGTCTGGGACAAGCTGCTCAAGTGATAGACCACTAAAACCTAAAGGGGGATGGACGGTTAAGGGTAGGACCGCCCAAGGGGATGAGCGATCAAGGTCTGGCCGCTCACACCCACCGACCTAGAAGAGTTCCTGGTCCAAACGGTTTTAACCAAACTGCTGAATAGAACCGACATACTACAGTGTCAGTCAAAACGGTCTTGGCCAGACAGCCTAATGCGACCGACACCCAACTGTTGACCAAAGGTCAACTGGGATAAGCGGTCAAGACATGGCCACACATCCCAATGGAAGGACAAGCGATTGAAGGCTGGCCACCCAAGAGGGGATAGGCAGACCTCCCTGGCCGCCCATACCATGAGCGGTCTAACGATAGACCACTCAACCTCAAAACCAGACAGGGATAAACGGTCCGAGGCTGGCCGCTCATATGGATGAACGGCACTTGGTTCGACCGTTCAAGCATCACGGTGAGTAAACCTAGGGGTTCGTCCGATCGTGGCCTTTCCACATCCCGTTCGTGCCGAAACGAAGGGGATACAGTCACAACCTCCCTGGCAATCACATAGACTCTGACCAGAGTCAAAATGATAAACGAATTGCAAGAAACAGGTGATTCTAACAAAATCACCAAAATAGGGTTAACGAGGTTCTCGACCTCCTACCGACCCTGATAGACCACCATTTGACATGAAATCAGTGACTATAGAACGCTGACGTTCCAGGGAGTCCATTGGCACTAATTGATCGCATAACCATCGTCATTTTTTGGCGAAGCCTACGAACTTCGAAAATCCACCACAAGTCCAAACTGGCCCGTTCTCGCACCGAAAAGCTCAAAATTGAAGGGAAATCGTGCAGGGGAGTGGGTGATCTGTATCCCTACCTCCACCGAAGAAACCGTGTGCCGAAGTGACTAAACCACATCGAAAATCACCAGGAACACGAATGATGCCTTCTCAGAATCCACCGAGGGATCGCGCCACGCCACGCTCAAACTAACACTCCATCCCGCGAACCGATCTCCCCAACACGTCCCCGCCTCAGCCAGCTACGCAACGGTGTGCGCCCCGCGCCAAACGAACCAGAGATAAGAGAGAACGGAGAGAGAGAAAGAGAGGTTGAGAATGAGGGAGGAGTGAGGGTGAGGTGGTTTAAATAGAATAAAAATTAGGAATTTTGTTTACCACGATCCCTTCTCATCTATAGTCTTTCTTAAGTACATGGTGCGTACCCCAGTGTGTGGCCATTAGATGCACTTTTACACTCTTAAAATCACTTTCTTGGACTTGTGATCCTCTTCGTTGGATATTCCTTCCACTGGACTAGGTGATCTTGTTTCAAGACCTCCGTAAGTCTCCGCGAGCATGGGATTCCCACTAGGACGTCAAGCTGGTTGTACCATCAAATCCCAAATTGTCTAGAAAGCACGTACACTACCGAAATTTCTTTGTTTTGGATAGTAGCAGCCATCTGGTGGACCGCAAGGCTCGATTGGCGGCCCCCATCTGACCGCACCCATCCTGTCGACCCTTTTTCCCTATTCTGGTGTCGACCACCCAGAAACGGTCTCGACCTAACTGCATAAGTACTCTAGCGGTCCTATCTTGATCGCTTTTGCCCATAAACCGTCTAGTAAATGACCGTCTATCTCAGCTCTGGTCTAACCCGAGGTTTTGTTGGATCTCTAGTTTTGATGATGACATACTATTGATCTTGACAAGTATGATGGACTAAGATTTTTACATGATGAATAGGCACACTGATTCTTTGGTATCTAATGGATCACGTAAATTCAAGTTGACATACTGGCATAATGCATCGACGCATCCGGAGTGATGCATCAATGCATTAGGAGAAACCAAGCCATTGCTTCTACACAATAGAAGAGTAAGGTCATCACTGCCTCAACATAGAAGGCAGATGCATCGACACATCAGTAGCGATGCATCAACGTATCAGAGGGAAGTGTCACCAATGCATCGACACATTCAGTCCAAGATTGAACATAGACATAGCACGTCGAAGCTTTAGAGGAAAATAGTAGGATTGCTTCAAGTATCAAGTCGTCGCACCGACGTATCAGCTGTGATGCCTCGACGCATCAAGACTAGAAGCCTTGTCAAGTCTTCCACAACAAAGATCGAGTCTTCAGTTACACCAATGCATCGAAGAGTTGCCTCGATGCAGTCAGGTCTACTCTGGGATTTAACAGACAACAACACTGAAGCAACTCAGTGATGCACCAACGCATCAATCACATGCTCTTATGCATAAAGCTCAGAACCACTTATGAAGCTCATCTGTGTCTGCACATCTGAAGGAGATGACCGAGCGTATAGATATATCCCCTGAGAATTGGGGATTTTCTCCTTTTCACTCCTTGGATTCTGATTGGTCCAAATGGCCACGAAAAAAGGTTATTCTCGGTATCCAGATCATGGGTCGTTACAGATGGTATCAGAGTAGTGGTTGTGGACGTACATGGGAATTTGAGACATTGCAGTGATCAAAGTCCATAAGGTCCAATACAGTCGGCAGTTGACATAGGGTTTTATGTTTATTTACCGCTTTGTGTCTCGCGTGAGAGCTTGAGTGCGCGGCGTGGCACTATAAAGGCAGTTACAATTATCATCGGAGTGCCAACGTGGGGCCTGGGGAGTAAGATAGAGAGCCTCCTCCCCTATTGGCAATGGCCCCGATTGTGCTGAGTTGGGCAGAGGATGCCAACAGGCATGAGTCTGTGGTGCTACATTAGAGGAATTTATGGCGAGGTCAACTGGCTAGTGAGGATTGTTCATGGTTAGGTGGTCAAGAGTGTGTCCTGGAGGTGTTATTATCTTTTTGGCCACCCTAGCTTGAGGTTTAGCCAGCCCCTGAGGTGTCGAGATCGTGGTTTGAGGTGGCAGAGCCGGTGCTTTAATTAAGAGTGGACTCGGGTGAATAGAGGATCTTCCTGGTGAGCTACTAATTATCGAGCCTGATTTTCTTGTCATGATCTATGGCATCAGAGATGACATTCCAGTCCCATTTATTTTTGTGGATTTTGAGGCAGAGTTGTTCTAGTGAGTTCTAAGTCCTGCACGTCTACGTGTGAATGGGTTGTGTTAGTCCTGGATTTGGTTCGAAATGGTATGGTGGTGGCTTGATTTGTGACCCAGATTGTGGAATTTGGGGGCCAACGTGTGCCACACTTGGGTGCCCTGTGCGAGGCGACAGGTGAGATGTAAAGGTTCTACGGTAGATTCAAGATTTGAGGATGAGCGTTGGTGGGTGCCAATCATGGTTTGTGCTATGGCTCTTGGTGTGGTGGTCCACGCGATAGTAGCTCAGGACATGGACATTTTGAGGACCCGAGAGTCGAGAGAGGATTGGTGTCAGTAAGGACAGATTCGAGGGAATGATATCCAGTGGCTAGAAGTGTAGTAGCCTTCAAGCCTGCCATCCTTTGTGATTTTCTTCACTCCTCGGTAAGTGTTTTGGCATGTTGATGGTTCAGGATCAAAGACAGACGTAGGTAAGGAGTGTGTGGCAGCAGCTAGCTCAACCGTTGTGGCAGAGTATGGCTGGAGATCAGCTGGGGAAATTCTCTCCTTGAATGAGGAAGCCCGCCAGGCAATCATTGATGCTTTGCAGTCGCCAGCACAATATGAGGCACGTTAGTTTCTTCGGAAAGTGGTTTCCCCTATGGCCCATGGGTATGGCCAATGATCGATAGTCCAGTGACCCAGCCAGGGGCGAGGGGGTGGCTTCCAATTTCCTTTTTAGAGTAATAGATTCGACAGTTGTGTGCTGCTTTAATGATTCTTTGACCGTGGTTTTGACTCTAAGGCTATGATAATTTGAGGACATGGAGCCGTATTGCATGATGGTCTTGGTCTGAGTCGCGTGACTGAAGGGCCATTGGATTAGCAGGTGTAGCTAGTTGTTCTGAGTCTAGTGGCATTGTGTCACTTCGTGTTCTGAGTTACTTACGATGGACATGTGTGTAGCCTGTCAATACTCCGGTGTTTTCCTTTGACCCCCCACTAGGCGTAGCCTTTTTATGACACGTGGGTGTTGACCTACCCAGGAGTGGTAGTGTGGCTTTCCCAGGAGAGATGATTTCTAAGTTTGTTACCATAGGGCCCCTTGCTTTTACAGCCTGAGTCTAGGTGGGGGGGGGGGAAACCAATTAGAGGACTCGACCTAGAGCAGTTGGTCTATGTGTGCACAGTTAGTTGGCGGTAATGGACGCGTGCTGACAAGCATGACCCCGACTAGTCTTTTTTCAGTGGTTACTTGTACGATGTCTCAGTTTCCGCCTAGGGCTAGTAGGGAGACACCTGGGACGCGGACTAAGTCGTTAGTGGACGTATCCAGTCTTATTTCTAGGGGACAGGTTCTCCCGTCACATGACACGTGACTCTATTGACTCGTGATTTGAGATTTAGTTTCCTATCTACGATGACGTGGTTCTTCGGGTGATTTGTGTGCCGTTCCAACATTGAGGTTTAGGGTTTTCGTAGAGTTACCAAGGTTTCACCCGTAGATAGTGTAGGGTACATGACAGTGAGGTCGTGTCTGTACTCTTAGACCGTGTGGTCTCGAGTTGGACTTTCGTCAGTGAGGACGAGCCTTCACGACAGAGGTGCCGTGATATTTCTTAGTAGTATAGCCAGAGTTTCTTGTTGGTTCGGCGATTCCCGACTATGAGAACAAGATTTACCTTTCGTTGTCGTTAGGAGTAGCCTAGAGAGCCATGGTTCCATTGACTACCGTCGTTACTGTTCTATTACGGCTGTTGCTTCTGTTGTTGTTATTACTGTTGCTACTCCTACTACTATTGTTATTGTTATCGCTATTGTTACTGTCGTTATTTTGTGGTGGGGATCCCTGAGACCCCTACTGAGCCATTTGAATTATCTTTTCCCTCCCTTTCACCACCCCAACTAGGGAAACCACCACTCCCTCTCCCTCTCCCTCCCAACACTAAATTTACAGCTCTCTCTCTCACCACCTACTAGACCACCGTTTAGCCCCCATTCTCCCCCTCCCTCACCTTGGTTTGCCCCCTTCTAGACCCCTTAACAGCTAGGGGTTGCCTTCACACCCATCCACCCCCTTTCCCTTCCCATTTACCTCATTCCCCACGTCCCCTCTTCAACTTGCAGTTCTCAGTTCACAGGCAGTAGAGAAGTTGCTGGTTGCAGAGCCTGCCACGGCTTCATCCCGAAGCCCCTGGACGCACAAGAGGTACCGTCGAAAGTGTCTCCAAGTCTTCTATGCAACGGTGATCATCTCGTCCCGTTCTGAGCTTGTGGCTGCCCAAGAGAGCCGTTATCGCCGGACTGCGCATCAGCTTCCTGACAGTCAACCTGAAGTAATTTTTAGAGGCCCCCACGTACATTCTCTTGAAGATCTGTAGGCGGGGCTTGACTGTGACCTTCTACGATGAGTCGGCTTCCAGTACCAAGAAGCAACTTCCCGATTGGACCCCGGACAAGTGAGTTCCCAATTTTCTCCCCAAGGTACGCAGTTCTGTCCCCTCTAGGACTGGACCAACCCCTGTCCACTGTTCGGGCTCTCCCAATATGCTGTAACATCTCACGGCATCCCCGTGGGTCTCGTTTCGAAGAGAACTTGACAATGATTCCATGAACTCTAGATAAGCTCAATTCAGAGGTCAGGAGTGCTCGTGGCGGCCTCTTCTTCCAGCTGCTGTGGTATTGTAGCAGTCAAAACTATAACTCAGGGGCCCTGTTCGCGGCCCTTCCTCGACCAGCACCGCCGACCAGGAAATTCCAAAAAAATCGAACGTCATCCTAATCCAACTCTGAAGATTTTCCCACTAGTCTCATTGACAACAAAATTCAGGAGTGGCCGCAACAGCATCAACTTCAACTATTTGTCCCCTGTTCTAGAGAGCGGGCAGAACCTGCATCTTCCATCCATTCAGTTTCTATTTCAGCTTTTCCCTTCTCCGCATGGCCGGCTAAGCGCCCCTCCCTACGTGGAGGTACATTTTGGTTGTAATCCAATTTCCCACCCCTAGTCCACCCCCCTTGCAAGGGGCGTAGTGCATGTAACGTGAATTTTTAGGTTGAAGCTTCATCGGCGCGGTGTGCGGGTGCATGCCCACGCCTCCCCGCTCGTGTAGACAAGTTCTGGGAACTCCCTGAAAGTAACCTTGCTATTGCGGCAATCAATGGTTGCCTGGTATCTGGATAACCAATCCGCACCTAATATAACATCATAGTTCTTCATATCTAGACATATTAGGTTGGCGGGGAGATTCTTCCCTTTAACCATAACCTTACAATCTAGATAATGGTGGGTGATTTCGGATTCATTACCAAGAGGAGTTGCAATAACTAAATCTATCCATTTCGGCTCCATAGATAGTGGATCAACGAACTTCTTGGAAATAAAAGAATGCGATGCACCAGTATCAAACAAGACATGAGTAGACTTGGAACAGATTTCTAATGTACCTTCCACCAATCCGCCTTCATCTTGTTTCGCCTCTTGGAGAGCTTGGAGGCATGCATTCTTCTTCAGCGGGCACTTCTCATCACTGGCTTGATCATTCAATAGTGGACAGATGGGAATCCGATGATCACGGCTCCTACAACGGAAAGAAGCTCCGAGTCTTCTCCAACATTCCTTGGCCTTGTGTCCGGCCTTATCATAAAGTTTGGACACCTCTTTGGAAGGTGTGGCAGTGATGGTGAATAGTTTGTTGTTGTTCTTAATCTTCTTGTCTTGGGAGGATTCACCGCCATTGCTAGGCCTCTTCTTGCTGAAGGTGGGCTTGAAAGTACCAGAGCTGGTAACTTGCTCCTCCTTATCCTTCCCACGGATTCTATCAAACAACTCCATGGCGTCTTCTAATAACTTGGCCCGTCATACTATCTCTGAGTAGACTTGTATGTCCATCGGCACTAGTTGTGTAAAATATAGGGGCCTGAGCCCATTAAGGAATCTTCTAACTTTCATCTTCTCAGTACTGACTAAGTGCTTAGTGTAACTTGACAACCTAGAGAATTGAGCCTCGTACTCAGCCACCGATAAGGTTCTTTGTTTAAGTGTGATGGATTCGGCGGCCTTCTTCTCTTGTACTCGATTCGAAAAATAATTGCTATTGAAATCCTCCTTGAATTCAGCCCATGTAACCTTATCTTGTTCTATTGTGGCTTCTACTGACTCCCACCAGCACCGGGTGTCTCGTTCTAGTTGAAACATTGCCAACAGCACTTTCTCGTGATCCGTGCACTGCATAACATGGAATATGCATTCCGTTTCCCTAATCCAATGCTCGGCATCATCAGGGTCCGTCGAGCCCATGAACTTGGGAGGGTTCATATTGCGGAAACTTTGGTGGAGAATTCCTGTCGGATTCGGATATTCGATCGATTATAATTAGATACAAATTTGAATATCATACTATCCGTTTCGTATCAGCTCCGTTTACGTATCTAACGGAGAGGGAGAGCTTTGTCGCATCCTGTTCTAACTTTTCTCGTAATAAAAATAAATATTTTTATATTTTTTTAAGAGAGGCGTGGCCTCTTGTCCTCGTGCTCCGGAACGGAGTCCTCCCCTATCCCCATCTCTTCTCTCCCTCCTCCACTCGCTACTCTGACCTGACGCCACCTGCTCTCTCGTTCCTCCCTCCTCTCCCCTCCTTGAGCTCGACCACGCGGCCACCTCCGGCAGCGTCATCAGGAGTCGAGCAGGAGAGGCCGCGCCAAGAGTAAGGGGCGGAGGGCGCGGTGGGATCCCAGCCAACATGGCACCGACTGCTGCTGTCGCTGGTATTATGTAGAAACTCACGAAGAGAGAGAGAGAGAGAGTAGGGGAGGGATTACAGTCAAGAGATCGACGTGGAGAGGAGCAGCGACTACCAGTGGGGCCTAGGCGTCGGCGACATCGACGACCGCGACGTCGAAGATGGTGCCGGTGAAGAAACAGAGTAGCCCAGCAGCGTCGCTCGTGCTTCTGGCAGCGGAGGACATCGGCGGCGGCCTTCATGGTTCTGTAGAGGTGGAAGACGAAAGAAGAGATCCACATTCACGCAGGGTGGCGGCTGACGACGACTCCAGTGGCGCGATGCTGGGCTGAGGTTGTAGGGGCAACAATAGTGGGAGGATGTGGGGAAGAAGGAGGGGGGGAAAGCGACAGCAATAGAAGAGGAGGGAGGCCAGTCGTACAGTGGAGGGGAGGGCGTCCACGGTCACTACTGCTGCTGCTGGCCGATGGCTCCGGGGGTGTCGTCGGCTGGCGTAGGGGGCACCGGCAATGGCGGTAGTGTGGGACCTAAAGTAAGAGGTGGCTACATGGAGTCCTAGCTACGACAGTGGTGGGGTTGCAAGGGAAGAAGAGGCAAACAGAGAAGAAGATCACCTTCGTCCCCGTTGTCGGCACCCTCCGGTACACGGCCTGCTCCATGAAACTCGTCGCTAGGGACGTCGGCGGGTTCCTCCACTGCCTCCCCTACACTCGCCATGGGCTGCGGCGGAGGTGGGGGGGATAACCAGCAACGCGGATACATGGATTTCTAACTCGGTCATTATCGCCGAACAATTCTACATAAAAGTTTAAAATTATGACATTGTTACCAAACAAATTCTCTCTCTCTCATTCCCACGTTCTCTCTCCTCCACTCCCATTTGCTCGGTTCGCTGTCCAAACGGACGCCGGTCGATGCGTGGGAGGTACCGACGGAAAGGGCTCGACGTGAGGATCACGCCAGTACCCTTCTTCCCTTGGATCGTTGAGCGTGGAGACGGGTGCGAGGTAGAAGACGGTGTGGCCCCCGTTGATCGTTCGGCACCGATTCGCGTCTTCGCCACGTAAAAGGTAGGGGATCGGACTCCTCATCTCGCCAGGAATCCATTGATGCCCTCTGCATCGCCATCCGTCGTCATTTGCCTCATTTTCTGTGCAATTCTTCTTTTGGGAGATTTTGGGATTTATTCTCGATTTACGTACCTCTCTCATTTCGTGGTCCAGATGATTACTGATTGAGACCGGAGAGGTACCGTTGGAATGGTCGCGTCATGAGGATCACGCTGACGTCCTCTGTTCCTCGATTTATGCAACGTGGATTGGAGCCGGGTCGCGAGGTGCCATTTCTCTCTCACGCCAGTTCGTGGTCGTATCGCCGCTTTCGCCATCGTCCAGGTAGGGGGATGGATTCTCTATCGCGCTAGGACACCGCCGATATCACTTGTGCCATGGTCCAACGCCCTCTGCATCATATTTCATGCATCTTTCCTATTTAATACATTTTAGTTCATTTAATGTGTTAAATTAACGTTTTAAATCAATTCCATGGGCATCGCATTTAATTTCTAGTGGCATGCTTAGGCTTGTGTGGTTGGTATTGGTTGTTTAACTTGACAGGTTTTGTAATCCGTCGCGTCCCCCATCGATTTCTATCGACCGGGCGGGATTTTCGATTCTGGATTCTGGAGTCACGAAACCCAGGTGATATAACGTGCCTTTCCCGGTGCGTTATGTCTCTTTAACACACTCCTAGTGATGCGTTATGTGAATAGTGTCATGAGTTTTCTATGGATTTTATCGTTCGGGTGGCTTTAACACATGCCCAGTGGTGCGTTATAGTCCTTTGTTTTGAGTTATAGGTCCGTTGCCTTTAATGGCCATATCCTTGTGCGCCGTACATTGTATGACGTGCATGTAGTGGTGCGTTATATTCCGTGGTTTCTGTACTGTTTAGACATTCTGGAAGGCATAGCGGTCTACTAGAGGCGCATTATGTCCATTATGATGTCCCCTTGGCAGTCCGTTATACTCCCTGTGCCCTGCGTTGCAGGCGTGTTGACTTTAACGCCTTCATGCTGACTAGGCTGATTAATGGTATGTTGCAGTGATGTGTGATGATCTTGACCCATGTCGTGTGACTCAAGGATCGTTGTGTGTAGGTCTAGTTGACTATCCTAAGTCTGGTGATAATTCTATGTACTGCCTTGTGTTTCGTAGTATGTGTGACAGGTGAGTGCTTACCCTGTCTGTACTTCGTTGTTTTGAGTCTCTGTGTCTACTGAGCCTCCACTAGTCGTACCTTGATGACACTTCAGCATGTCAGCCCACCTGAGAGTCGGGGCGGGATAGTTCCCATGAGACGATTTTTAGGCTAGTTTTCGTGGGCCCCCTTGCTTTACAACAACGTCTTATTGGGGGGAAAACTAGCTAGAGGTCTGGCTCAAGGCATTGGGTTTGTGTGTGCACATGTGGTCAGCGGCATTTGGACGAATCGACGGGCGTGACCCTGATTAGTCACTCATTATTATTATTCCTTGTGCTTGGTACAGTGTCTCAATCACCGTGTTCCAGGTGAGTGTGAGACGCTTGAGGCGCAGTGTAAGACGCCAGTGGTCGCATCTGGCTTTGCTTCTAGCGAGGAGGTGCTTCTGTCACATGACATGTTACTTGTGGTTTTGTGACTGGTTTTTCGTCATGGTTGATGTGGTGCTTCGGGTAGCCTGTGCTTGGCTTCTCCGAGGCTTGTGTAGCGTACACAACGGTGAGGTCGTGTATGCGTCAGTGTTTTGAGTAGTGTGTTCCCCACATCCGAGAGGTCATGATATGAAGCCTACATATCTATTGTAGCAGGACGTGTTCTGGCAATGTAATAGGAGTTTCTTTTGATTAGTGTGGCAACTCCTTACTAGGTGTATGGGAAGTTGTGCCTTTACCGATTAGGAGTAGTTTAGAGGGCCGAGATCTTATCGGCTACCGTGTGTTTCTATTTAGTATGACTTTTCCTCTTTACTTCTGTTGTTACTCTTGCTCCTGTCATTACTCTTATTGTTGTTACTGCTGTTACCACTTTGGTTTCTTGGTGGAGATCTTCAAGACCCCGACAGAGCCAGCGACACTAGGCTCACCCTAACTTTTCAGGTGTGGCTGCAATTCTTCCTCATGGTCTGGAGGTGTGGTGTGTGGTTCTTAGTTGCCAGCTTTGCTAGTGTCAGGCTTCCCTCGACTTGAGGGTACGTTTCCCTTTTTATTGGACCATACTTATCTTTAGTTGGACTAGACTTTGCTAGCTGATGTAGCTATAGTTTTAATTATTATTAAAAATGTAATTTTATTTCTACTATTTTAGCAATCCTAATCAAACATAGTAATTATTTACTACCTTATCTGGAAGTTCAATGTACTCTTATGCACCTCCGCACACTCCTTTTATCCCTTTGGAGCTTTACAGCTCTTGGGAGGTCTCTCAGGATCCAAGTGGTTTTGGGTTTACCCGAGCCCGGATGCTGGGTCGGCACAGTTGGTATCAGTGCGGGTGTGTTGCGAAGTATGTGTAGAAGTACATGGAAATTTAAGATATTACGGTGCTCAGAGTCTGTAAGGTCCAGTACAGTTGGCAGCTGGCATAAGTTTTATGTTTTCTGTACCGCTTTGCTTTTTGTGTGGGTGCTTGCCTGTGCTGCGTTGGCACTGTACGAGATGATTTTTCTCTCGTCAGGATGTGACGGAGAGTGTTCTTTTGTTATGATTTTGTTCTCGGTTGTGCTGCACTAGGCGGAATTTGCCAGCAGGTGTGACTCTGTGGTGCAGCGTTTGCTTTTTCTGTGGTGTGTTTAGGTGGCTGATGGGCTCTGTGATGGCTGTGCATGTTCTCCGGAGGAGAATATGTTGTTTTGGCCGTCCCAGCTTGAGGTTTGGTCAGCCCCTGAGGTGTTCAGGTTGTGTTGAGGTGGTCATTTGGATGCCTCATTGAGACTGTGCTGGGGTGAACCTAGGATTTACCTTCCTTGTGAGCTGCTGTTAGACGAGCTTGATCTTTCTCATTCTATTTGTAACATCTTTTCGAGGTAAGGCTTGGAACTGCTATCTTAGTGAAGCCCTCATCCTGTGTCTACTTATGTGTGGACTGTGTTAGTTCTGAACCAGATCTACTCTTGTTTCGACGGTGGTCTAGCTTTGGACCCAGTTTGTGAGATGGGGGCCATTGTGCACTGTGTTCAGCGTGCCATGTTTGGCAGCTGTTGTGCTGTGAAGGTTCAATAATCATTTTGGGACGTGAGGATAGGCTGAGATTGGTATTATTTATGGCTTATGATGTGGCTCTTAGCATGATGGTTTGCACTATGGTGACTTGTGATCAGCTGTTAGCAGGATCAGTACTCCAGGCGTGGTGCATTGTAGCTCGTGAGTTGCGATGGCGCCGAGAGGTGTGCTGAGATGCGGGTGCCGAGTTGTCTCTTTTACCGTGCGTTATGTAGAGTGCACAGCAGAAGCGTGTGGGCTTATCACCTACTAGTCGAGGATCATTTGGTTGGAAGATTCTGGCCAGCCGAGAGGATTGTTTCCTCAGTGTGTCTTCATCTTGGCTGTATGTGCCTCAATGTTGTTGGTTGTCGTGCCATTGTTTATGGCATTGTGGTTGTTGGCACTGGTAGTTTTGAGAAGTGGGAAAGTTTGTTGACAAATATGCTGATTGAGTACCCTTTCTTTGTCTACATTTCTTGGAAGTTGTGCTCTCAGGACGTGATTATGATCCTAGAGATGCATTTTTTTTCTGAGCGGTTGTTGTGGGTCCTTGTTGGTAGGCTGTGCATGGCTAGCTCCTTTTTAGCCATGTGTTCAGCTATGATTTTGCCTTGTTGTGACCCTACTTGCAGATGTGTTTCGTGGTTCTATGTTGAGAACAGAGTCGGGATTCTGCAGGTGTTGTTGAGGTTGTTTGTTGGTTGTGTTCAGCAAGGGAGGAGTTCCCTGTGAGTCCGAATTCGGCATTGATGTGGACCATGATCTTGTCAGTTGGTTGTGCTGTACTCTTTTATCATGGTAGAGTTAGCATGAAACTCAAATCAGATGTAATGTCTGAGTGGGGACTGACTTGATTGTGTTTGTGGTCCAGTGCTATCATTGGCATTCTGTGTGCTAGTTCCATTTGTTGGTTATGGCATAGAAGCCGATGGTTGGAGCAGTCAGCTGAGATGTTTGTCTTCCTCGTGAAAAGCTAATGCTTGTGTTGTCAGTGACTTTTTCATGGCATGGGTGGTGTCTCCTTTCCTTGTGAGACGTAAACGATGATGCCCTATTTCGGAGGTGCCAGACTTGTGTTCTTTTGTGTGTCGTGCTCGTTCTGTGGATCGAATTGCCTTAAGATCCGGAGCATGATTATCTTACTTGACATTATGGTCTGGCAGTGTTCCTCTGAATTATGTTTTTCAAGAATCGTGAGTTCGTGTTATCGTGTGGTTGTAGTTGGTGTTCGAGGTTTGGTTGGTGCTTGGAGCGCGTAGCCAGTGTTGGGTTTAGGGTTTAGGGTTTAGGGTTTAGGGTTTAGGGTTTAGGGTTTAGGGTTTAGGGTTTAGGGCACACCCAGCGGCTATTCAATGGCACACCCATCAGCTGTTCAACGGCACACCCTAGCGGCTGTTCAGTGGCATGCCCCAGCGGCTATTCAATGGCACACCCCTAGCGGCTGTTCAACGGCACACCCAGCCACTGTTCAACGACACACCCAGTGGCTGTTCAACGGCACACCCCAGCTCCTGTTCAATGGCACACCCTAGTAGCTGTTCAGCGGCACGCCATAACACCTGTTCAACGGCACATCCATGCATCCCATTTGCCGGCACACCCTAAATGCCTCTCAATGGCATGGTCTACTTCTTTAATGGCATGCCCTCCCTACGACTCATCCGGTAGAGAGGATCTCATGCCACTTCCCTACGGATTCTTGGTGCGCAATGGGATGGCTGATGTGGCAACTCGAGAGTGAGGCACGCAAGCTACTCCTCTGTCAATGGGGACAAGGGGAAGTCAAATCCCCATTTAATGCCCCACGTTCCCACCTCCGTCGCTCCGTGCTTAAAGGCTCCTGTCGTTGGGGTTTAAAAGCCTCTCTTCCACCAGCGGCAGCACACAACGGAGGAGAAGAAGAAGAGGAGAATAGAAAAGAAAGAGAGAAGAGAAAAAGGAAGAGCAACGTACACTGACGACCAGACCAGAAAGAAGAGAAGAGAAGAAGAAGAAGAAGAATAAGGGACTGTCCCCTTCAGCAGTCATCGGAGAGCAGGAAAGCAAGAGAGTAAGAGGGAGGGAGAGAGAAATGTAGCAGTGGAGGGGGAAGAGCAGGCAGCCGTCGACCCTGTTCAACCCCTCATTCCTTTCTTTATTTCCTGTCCTTGCTTTTTCCCTCTTCTTCTTGCACCTTATGTATTTGCTTCCCATTTGCCATGAATAAACCCTTTCTCTATTGTTCTTCTCACACTCCCGTCATTGGTGTCATTTCTGGTTGGATTGATTTCCCTTTTGTGTTCTTCCACCACCCTTATCCTTCTCTAGGAGCCCAAACCCCAACACCATTGTTGGCCCTTGTCCCCTAAACCGCCTTAAACTCTCAGCCCTGGGCATTTCTTCCTCCAGCTAAAGCCCCCCGGTTAGCTAAACCAAACCCCAAGGCCTCACGGCCCTCTCCCTCTGATGGGGACATCACCCATGGATCCCTCTGGCTCGGCACCTCTCTCCCTCTCGGAGAGGGGTAGGATGCGGCACCTCTTCTGGACGGGACCTCTTCTATGCTAGGAGTCATTATGTTGGACATCTTGATTAGTGTTTGCATCCAAGACATAAGTAGAGCTCATTTGCCAAGTCAAAGAGAAGTTAGTCAACATCAAAACCAAAAGACATTTTATATGAGGAGGGGGTGCAACAATCTGAATTTGATGGCAGCTCATGTGGACCAATGTATATAAGGTTCCATAATTGTGGATCAATGGATTTGACATAGACAAACATTCTCCCTAGCCATATAGAAAAATCCGAACCATCATAAATTGGCGGAGAAGCCATAGAAGCATGTGTAGGAAAAGAAGCCATTTTATCAAAATGCACCAAGATCTTTTCCCTATAGATCGCTGGATCTGGGATGGCAGAGCTTGGCTCTGATACCACTTGTTGGGTCCAGTGCGGTGCGATGGGATCTAGAAGGGGGGTTGAATAGATCCCTCATGAACTTTGGCCTATTTAAAACTTAACTACCAAAACCATAGACCACTCCTATAAAGACCATAAAACACTTAGACACAAAGCACAGCAGATTTAGAAGGAGTGGCTAAAGTGTAAACGGCTGTCCAAAGACTACACAGGATGAAGCTTAAGCTTAATGGAGCATAGCTAGGTAGACAACTAAGGTCAGCGCTACACTGTAGCGAGGTTGATGCTACTTCAATGAGGTTAACGGCTAAGAGTGATTTATTGCACTGGATAGCAGGGGTCTCAACACATATCAACTAACTGTGATAACTGGATGCATGTGTGAACTTTAGAGATCAACCAAAATCTCATGACTTGAGATTGGCTGCTCGCTAAACCTCGTGTGTATGTGTGTGAGCAATATGATGATGTGTACTATGGAAAGCAATCAGGATACCATTGATATAGCAAACACACACACATGTGAATGGAGATAGAGGATATGGAGTAACCACACAAGATGCACAACCCACAACACAGGGATTTTAAGGTGGTCTGGTTGCAACCCTGTAACCTACGTCCACCCCTCACCAAACTCGGTGAGGCTTTCCTGCTGACTCACAGCTTGACCGGGAACACGCCCCAAAACCACAGAATGAAAAACCCTCCGTCTGTCTTCCTACAAATAAAATCGGTAGGGACGGTTCTCCACAGATTGGAGCACACCTCCGTCTATCTTCCTACACATAGACCGGTATGGATGGTTCAAGAAGTAGCCAAAACACAAAAGGAAAATACTGCAAGTGCAGTGGGAAAAGCACAAGAACGATGGAATGTAAATAAACACCAGCAGAGACTATAGATCAAGATTTTATAACGTCGGATCGATCCTAAACCTTTCTTAAGTGTTCTGTTTGCATTTCAGAATATTCGCCTTCCATCTTCCTCACAAATTCCTGCATATCACCGCTATGGTGGAGTTGATGACCCGTATGTGCACTTGAAGGAATTTATTTATGAGTTGGCCCAATTTCGACATGACCAATACTTGATGGCCTATCTATTTGGTCTATCTTTAGAAGGCCCAGCTCGGGATTGGCTCTTCTCTCTTCTACAAGAGTAGATTGTGAATTTTCAGATGGTCCAAGACAAGTTCATTCAGTAGTATCAAGACCAAGTTGGGCCCAAGTATTCTGTTGTGGATCTGGCCCGTGAGATGATGAAGCCCAACGAGAATTTCTACACCTTTACCTACCGCTAGCACCGCTTGGCCGCACAAGTCCTGGGGCACATTCCGGAGCAGGAGCAAATCAAGATGTTGATTTCTAATGCAACGCTGGAATATCGCTTCATCTTATCCCTTCATGATATCACCTCCTGAAATAACTCTATAGTGGAGCCCGCTTCATCTGCCAACAACTCTAAAGTTCCCTTGATCCCGAGTCCCCTCGATCGTCTACCGCCACTTACACTTCGCCTTTCACATATCCCTCCACATATCAACCCTCCACCTCATATCAGCATCCCACTTACATCGTGCCCTCCATGAGTCAAACCTTCGCATATACCCTCACCTACACCTCCACCTTCCCCGTCACTCGAGCTCGAGCAAGCCATACCTCTACTTACGCCAGAACTTGTCATTGCCTCTATTCCTTTGCCATCACTTGACATCACCATCCCCGTTGAAGCCTCCATGCCATCCAAGCCTTCTACCTCTACCACTTCTCCACTTCCTTCCACCCCACGGAGCGGGTGTGCATTACCTTTGGTGCCCCTTGGGTTTGGTCCTCAGGGGGATGATGAGTCGAGTCGGGATAATTCATTGCCGATTGTTCATTTCAAGTTTCAAGATTTCATTTGCCACATGCCGATATGTGTCCTGGTCCCTGGCTATTTTGGGGATGAGCTTGTATTTCCCATGACGGTTGTCGAGAAGAGCTCCCTTGCATTGGTGTCAGTTTCTGCTCAAGCAAGGCCGGTGGCAATCTCCTTGCACGCCAGAGACTCTATTATTGATGTTGTTATTTTCTCTCGCTCTGTTGCCATTCAAATTACTCGCTGAGAAGGGTTCTCTACCCACATGGTGCTAACCCATCCGGCAGCCAAGTCATTAGAAAAGAGATGTTGTGATAGGAAGAATTTGGTAGGCTATCTGAGAGCTGCTGGGTAGTTCAAAGAGGAATGTGAGTGAGAGTTTGAGAGAAGAAGAAGAAGAAGAAAGACAGCAAGATCGAGAACCCAGATCTGCAGCCCAGTGAGAGCTGTATCAAAGTGCAGCCGAGCTTATACTTGAAGATCTGCTAGTGTCTTGACTCGTGGATCAAATCCAGAGTCAATCTGCTCCTCTGAGCAACATTTTGGTTATGTTTCTATTTTTCATTTTTGTTTGATTTTTCCATTTCCCTTGTGTTCTTCTGATACCCTGTTCAGGGTTCAGGTCCCCTCTGTGGTTTCAAAGGAAGGGAGGTGTTCCTCCGGTTGTCCCCTCTGTGGTTTCAGAGGAAGGGAGGTGTGTTCCTCTGGTCACTATTGAGGTAGTGGGTTCTGATCTAGCATGGCGCTAGATTAGAGTTTGAGGGATTTGTCTCCCTCTGGATTAAGCTATTATCCAGCGTTTGTTTGTAGACTGAGTCTGCGTTTTTGCTGTTGCAAAGGGAAGCCGCACACTGGTTTGAGTGTGGGGTGGATGTAGATATGAGAGGTAGATCGAGCCACCTAAAAATCCTATGTGTTCTGTGGTTTGATCTTGTGTGTCTGCTCTTTATCCTCTAACCCCCTAACAGGTTCAAGTGTGAGTTGAGTCTGCACTGTGATTCCATCATTGGCTAAGTGATTTAAGGTTGTTCAGGTCGATGTGTGATCAGGTTCTGCACTCCAGTCTCAATGTGTGCTAAGTGTTCGAGAGCTGCTTTGTGTGAGCTAATATTAATTTTTGTTCTGATTTGGACTGACTAGCTAGTGCTCAATAACTACTCTATTTGAAAGAATGCTTAATTGATTCTGATGGATCACTTCTGTTGTTATTGGCCATTCTGAGTCTGACTAGCTCTGGCACACTGCCAAGCATTTGATATTGGTTCTATTTGAATCTTTAACTGTTGGTGTTTCAGTGGAGTGTTTGAGAGCTACTCTACATAGAGTGTGAGCTCGGAGCTCTTGTCATTGTTCAGACCTTTGTGCTGTGAGTCTTTAGCTTTGTCTAGTATAAAGCGAATCAAAGTGTCAGCTTCTATTCTGGTTGTTCCGAATGTGTTTTACGAGCAGGAGAATTTAATTGATCCATATTTTTATAAAGAGATCTATTCACCCCCCCTCTAGATCTCATCCTTGGTCCTAACAAATAACGGTTAATCATTCTGACAGACTATAACAGGGATGACTGGATGGAATGCGGGCGTGCCAATCGATTTCTTGATGATCACCTATGGAACTAAATGTTTAACTGAGAATGTGCCGCCAGGGCATGGCACGTGGGCACGAAATATTATGCATCACATGGAGAGAAGGAGGTTCCATAGGTACGAGTGTAGACGATTGTGGGGGCTCGTGTACTAGACGTCTTCCGCATTGACCGCAAGCGATCGGTGTTTATTTTATATCGGGCAGATCCAGAACACCTTTGTTTCTACTGCCGAGGAAGAGGGTCAGGGACCCTGGACGCCGCATCGTCGGGAGGGCTTAGTCCATGCAACAGTGATAGGGCAACAGCAACGCAACAGGGATAACTGGGGGGCAGAGAGACTGGTTTCAGCGAGGCGGGGGATCCGCTCCCTGACTGGATTACATGACTTATATGGAGTAAAAGGTATTTATGTGGGGGCATGAGAGCCCGATTACAAGTGCTTACAAGCCACGAGACAATTCAGTCATTTGTGACGGTCCCCGGGTCATTGCATTATTGTATGGGTAGCTCCGTATCCGTACATAGTGTCCGTCGGAGGACCTGTGACTCAGCAGGATGCCACCCGAGGGATGTCACAATGTCTTCCCGTCATGAGACAGTGTCTAGGTCGGGACAGTAGGGGTGCCGTGGGCACCGCTGTGCTGCAGTAGTTGGGTGTCACCAAGGCCGAGGCGACCGAATGATGTAGGCACCACTTGCCACTGGAGCGGTCAGGTGCTGTTGAGACTTGAGCGATTGGACAGCGTAAGCATCGCCACGACTAGAGCGACCAAAAGCCGTTGAGCTCAGGATTACCAGGTGCCGTGGGCACTGGTGTGATTGGAGTTGTTGAGCGATCGGGCACTGCGGCTCCTGATGTGATTGGAGTAGCTGGAAGTCGGGCGCCGGGGGAGCCGCTGTGACTGAGGCAGCTAAGTAGTTGGGCATAATGGGCCCCGATATGGCTGGCAGTCTTGTGCCGGGGGTGCCATTGTGATTGAGGTTGTTGAGTGGTTGGGCGTCGCAGGCCCTGATGTGATTGGGATAGCTGGCAATCGAGTGCCGAGGGCACCGTTGTGACTGATGTTGTTGAGTGGTTAGGTGCCGGGGGCCCCGATGTGACTAGAGTGGCTGGCAGTCGGGTGCCAGAGACACCATTTTGACTGAGTTGTTGGCATTCGGGTGTCGGAGGCACCGTTATACTCACCCTACCGGCGGGATCATGATCCAAATAGCTTCTTTTCAAGCGGGCTTCCATATCCCTGTTCATCCCTTCATCACGGCTGTCCTTCAATATTACGGATGACATCCTGGGGGGATAACCCCAAATTCTTACTCCATCCTGTGTAAGTTTGTTTATTCGTGTCATAGGGCATCGGTAGAACCGACTGTAGATCTGTTCCGACATTTCTACCTTCTCCAAAGTTGTCCATCCGATATGTGCTTTGCCTATTTCAAGTCTCGCTCCTGCCAGTACCTCATCCGAGTTTCCTTCGCCGCGTCCAATCGCAAAGGTTGGGCAGAGAAGTATGTGTACCTCGTCAAGTCGCAGGACTGGGAGGCCTTCAAAAGATGGATGCGTGGAGGTTCCCCCCCCAACTGGCAAGGTAGTAAGCCTTCCCTCCGAGCTGAGGATCGGCGAAAGCTGAAAACCATCGAACAGTATCCTCTATCTGACGCAGACTTTGTTCTGACTCCGGCGCTGCTCCGAGAGCTGGAGTTATGCCCCCCGTTGCCGCAAGGTGCGAGTTTTGTCCCTTCAATGGGTCGCTCCATTTGTGAAAGACGCTTAACCAAATCCCTTTTTGTCTTCAGGGGCGCGTGAGCCTTAGGGCTGGACTTTCAAGATTATCAGATTGCCGTGGAACGTTCTTCGCCCCGTGGACCACTTGGTTCCGAAAACTGGCCAGGTGTCGGTCGTCGCCCCCCCAGTCGAGGTGGTGTTTACTTTGGGAAGGTTGCAACATTCGGTCCCTACCGGAATTCCCTTGGTGCGCTCACCGGCCGTGTCTGCTACGGGCCGGAGCGGTTCCATGGCGAGTGGAGGTCTCAGTCTTTTGAGGGATCTCGCTGAAGAAGTCGCCGGTGTCGTTGGCGAGGGCTCCGACATGGCTGGCAGTAGCCGTGTTGCCCTGACTGATGATGAGCTGGTGACCATGGATGCTCGTCGCCGGTCGAGGAAGAGAGCGAGGACTTCCCCCCTGCTCGGCGTCGTGCCCTGCCTCCATCAGTGTCTGAGCGGCCCTCTTTTGAGGGTCCGCCACCCCTAGCGGCTGGCGAATCGGTGGTCGCCCCTCCTGCATCGGTCCCTTTGGCGCGGGGGCGCGACAAGGGTAAGGCTTGTAACGTCCGTGTCTTAATGGATCCGTAGTGGTTTGAACTCGGACTCGATTCTATCAGTTCTGTCGATTTTTACAAATTTTTAGACTATTTTTTGACACATCAGAAGGTTTTCTTACCTTATTCCGTGCTAAGTATTTCTCGAAACATGTCAAGGAGCGAAAGGCTATAGAGTTCACTTCTCTACGCCAGGGTATGATGACAGTAGCTGAGTATGAGCTACAGTTTTACAGGCTAGCGCCATACACAACTCATTTGGTCAGTACCGATTTATTGAAGGCCAATCGATTTATGGATGGGTTAAGACCCGATTTCATTCAGCAGCTCGGGATCTAAAATATCCATACCTATGCGGAGATGGTCCAGTGGGCGTATCTCTGTGAAAGGACCTTGGAAAAAGTCAAAAAATTGAAAGGCAAGGGAGAAGAGTCAAGCCGACGGTCTGATCAGCATAATAAGAAAGAGAAGTTTAGCATCACGGAGCCCTGCAAATCCCGTGATAGCAAGAAGAGGTCCAGGAACGGGAGCAAGAGTGGTTCCCAGAAGAGTAAGAAGGTCAAGGAGGAGGATAAGCAAGTCATAGCGGCTTGCACTTTCTATGAGAAGTTTGGTCATTCAACTTAAGAATGCTGGAAGCGTCTCGGTGCTTGCTTAAGGTGTGGCAGCCAGGAGCATCGCATGCCAGACTGCCCTCTCATGAAGGAACAATCGTTTGATGGTGGACGTAAGAGGTAGGCTCACCTCAATGCTGTTCTAGATGATGATGAAGCACCCAGGGACGATGGGCTTATGGAAGGTACCATCCAAATTTGTTCCCATCCTGTATTTGTACTATTTGATACTGGTGCTTCTCATTCCTTTATATCCACCGCTTTTACAAAAACCTTACCAATTTCATCAGTTTTCTTACCATCAGACCTTGCTATTACTACATCTTTAGGCCCAGGAACAAAACTTACAAATTACTACCCTGATAGTGAGGTAATGGTAAAAGGACATAATCTCCTTGTAAACCTTGTATGCCTTGACATGGAAGGATACAATGCTATCCTAGGTGTGGATTGGCTAATAGACCATGATGCCTACACCAATTGCCGAAATAGGATAACATCCTTTCGCAAACTAAGTCTTCCAAGGCTCTCCTTCCTTGGTATCAAATATAGGAAACATCCTACCATCATTTCCTCCCCTCATGCTTGCAAACTTATATCCTAAGGTTGTGAAACTTTTCTTACTTCTGTGATTGTCACCAAGTCCAAAGAGATCATCTTAGAAGACATCCCCATTGTGAATGAGTTTCGAGATGTGTTCCCATCAGATTTACCTAGTTTACCACCGCAAATATAAAAGTAATTAGAACATGCATTCAAACAATCAAACAGGCAATGGCCGAATTAAAAGTAGATAAGAAAAGCTAAAAAACTTATCTAAATAGGTAAATATACTGATTTAATTAAATATTCACGTCAGGAGCTAAATCTACTAATAGAATAAACCTCAGCAATCCAGGTGACAGGGAGAGAAGGACCACCAGAAAGAAGAGACCAAATGAGTCCCCTGACGACTTGCACCGCGTCTTAAGCATCTACGCAAGTCTAGATCGTGACAAGCGAGAAGTGTAACAATACCAGAACCAAGTACTAGTCAGAGTAACATTCATCAGTGTCAGTCCAAGTCTCTGACCACGTGTGCACATATGAATCATGCTGAGAGCCAGGCCTCTAGCTAGTTCCCCCACCCCCAATAGGATGCTACTGTATCAGGGGCCCACAAAAACTAGCTTAAAAATCGTGAATTGGGAAACCCCGCCACTACTCCCATGTGGGCTGACTGCAGAGGTCACTGGGCTACGACTAGTGGTTCCATCACAAGGAAAGAGATAGCAATTCCATTGGGATCTAAAATAATGTCACAGTTTATAAAAATACTTTAAACATAGCGAGATGCAATAATGAAATGCATAAATGGAATACACATGCTAAATTGGGATTCTGCAGGGATGGGCAGTTTCATTCTGGCCGCTCATCGAGACAAGCGGTTGAGGTTGCGCCGCTCATGAGGCTAGAGCAGTTGGGCCTTAGCCGCACAATTGTTAACATCGACATGGTCTACAGGCTTGGGCGGTTAGGATCAGGCCGCTCATGGGGTTGAACAGATTGGAGTGAGCCGCTCTTCCACCAATGTCAGACGGGGTTTAAAGGGATGCACGGCAGTGGATAGGGCGCTCATGGGTTAGGCAGTTAAGGTCTAGGCGCTCAAAAGGGCATGAACGGACCAAGGGAAGCCGCTCTAGTTACACCGCCCTACTGTTCTAGAGAGACGCACGGTATGGAGTGTACCATACATGGTCATAAGCGGTCCAGATTGAACATCTTATAGGGGATAAACGGTCTAGAGTTGACCGCACAAGGATAAACGGTCACATGGTGGCCGTAATAGTACCGTGACGGTGGGTCAAGTTTAGCCTGGGCCAAAACCTCTCCCGGTGGGCTCAAAACGAATGAAATCGAAAAATAAACTAACCTGCCATGCTGTACAAGCCATTCCACACCTATACATGCCATTAAAACTTAAAGTCTTCTCTTGGGTTTCAGTGTGAATTTCCTTTAGGCTTTTCATTATCTCCCCAGCTTTCTGACAAACATGTAGCAAGGAATTCATAAATGCATGTGTGTGCCTATTAGACCTATACTTGCCTCGAATAAATTTTATCCATCTGCTGTTCTGAGTTTGTTCATTATGAATCAATCTAGTCTCCAGTCTCTTAGTAGTCAAATTTAGTTGCACAATAGAGGAATTCATATTGGCAACTTGGACAGATAAAAATCTAACAATGTTTGGATGAATTCCCATAAAATCATCAATTGCAGCAAACCTTGTTCCTCTTGATGTGGAGGCCTCAGCATGGAATTCAGGTGGTGCCTCTCCTTCAGCATAAATTCTGGGTTCCTCTGGAGGAGACTGAGGTGGAAGGATCCCAAATGGTGTCATTTTCCCAGCATAGGGTTCCTCTGGCACATTCTGTTGCTGCTGATCCTATTCGAAGTGAGCATCAATATGAATTTGTTCATCATATTGGATTGCATGCTCATCTTTAGATTACTGATCTGGATGCGCATCAGCTAGCTGTCTTGGTTCTTCAGGTTGTCCAGGCTACTCTGTTGACTGGTCAGGCTGCTGTTGCTGAGCTGGTGCAGTTGGCTATACTGGCTTGTTGGGCTGTTGTGCAGGCTGAGGTTGCTGAGCAGGTTCAGCAACAGGTTCAGGTAGGTGACCAGGCAAGTCCCTTATCACTCTATCTCCTTCTTTCTTAAACCGCATAAACTTTTCAATAAACCTCAGGTAGTACACATTGCTCTGAGGGATTTCCTTCACTTTTTCATTGTCTAAAGAAATTTTGACTCTCTAAAAAGTTACTGTCAAATGTGCAGCATAGGGTAGATTTCTCTTTTGCCCTGTACAGCTCCCCATAATCTGAAGCATTATCTCTGGCAGGCAGACTTGCAGATTCTTGACCATGTAATAAAATATAAATCTTTGGGTCTCGGTTATCCTGCTTCTGTCACACCCTTGAGAGGTGATCATAGTAGTAAACATGTGGTGTAATAACCACTGCAAAGGAGGAAAATAGTTTGCATTGAAGTTCGTGACATGAAGTTGAGTTTCATCTTCTGGATTACTGGGCTTGCCAATCAATACTGTGTATGCATAGGGATCAAACTGAAATTCTGACTCCACTAATCCATCTAGAGGTATATGCAAGGATTTGTAAAGAAATTTTGGTTGTAACTTATTCTTTAACCCTTTGACCTCTATTGAAGGAAAACTATTTTAAGATTCTTTATTTGCCTTGGGTCAACCATAATTTTTTTAACATTTTCCTTCTTTTCTTGGAGCATTCAGGTTCAACACATATCTTTTTACGCGAGAAAACACGCTTTTTACACGCTAGAGTCCCCGATTACTTAGTGTGACTTACCATTCTACCTCTTTTTGCTCTTTTTAGTTGAACAGAGTTAACTTGAGCATCATGACGTACATGTCTCATCACTTCTTTGGTGAAGGATAGCAGTTTCTCAGCACACAGTCATTGCTCTGCCAATTTCAAATTTAACATGGCATATTCCTTTGGCTTTTGTCGAACCATTATAATGTTTAAGGTCAATACTCAGAGTAAGATCATTCAACCAAGGTGGTCTCAATACTCTTGATTTTCAGACTATTCGAAAGGATGAGAACCAAGTCTTATGGGGCTATTTTAAGGCTATTCCATATACAAAGCATGAGTTTTTCAAGATTATTAACCCCAAATTTTAAGGGTTATATGTCTCAAACCATCAACTTATGCTAGGTCAGTTTGTGAAGACTAGTGTCCACTCAAGAGAAAAAGGTTTCAACAAAAAGTCCCTCTGAACGTGTGCATTTGATGTAGATTTAACCGAAAGCTTTGAACTCCAAAGGTTTTGCTTCAAGAGAAGGGGTGAAAAAGTTGATGTGTTGAAAAGACACATGGTTGAGTGTTTGAATCAAGATTAACGATAAAGAAGTTATTTTCAAAGAAGAGGAGATGATTTAGAATGAGCAGAGGAAATTAAGTCGACTTGGAAAGAGTTTAAGTCGACTTAGGATCTGTTCCAGAAGTTGTGTTTGATAGACCAATCCACTCAAGTTGACTTGAAGGGTTTCTAAGTCGACTTGGCACCCTAACAGAAACTGGTTTCTGACAGGCTGAGCTCCTCAACTCGACTTGGAAGGTAGCCAGGTCGAGTTGGTGTCTTACCAGAAGGGGGCTTACACCAGAAATCAGATCAACTCGACTTAAACAGGCCATCAAGTCGACCTGAACACCAAGCAGTACAGTTTTTCAGTTCTGAACAAGGGTGAACGATCTGAAATTAACTCTGTACCTCAGTTCAAGAAAGGAACTCATCAAGTTTTCACATACACCTCTGTTCTCCTTTGTCCACAATGACCAATTACCAAGATTCCATGAGCCAAATTCTGTTGACTTCTCCCCCTCAATAGAACACTAATTTTCAACTAACAATTGATTGAACGCAAGCTAAGATTGAGCTACGTTGTACCACTTATGACTACCAAGTCAGAGTAAACATACAGAAAATAAACTCCCCCTTAATTTTGCAACCAAGAGTTTTGAAAGCTGAATTTCAGAAAACTTTTTCAAAGGATACATATCAAAGATATGTGACTAAACTCCAATGAAGATGGTGACTCCTGGTACTCAGCAGAGGTGTTCCTTAACGCATGTCAGACAGGCCTAACCTGTCCTTTCACAAACACCATTTCATATACCAGATAGTTTGCCACATGGGACCAATGCATGCCACTCAATAGAGACAACATTTATTGTAAGGCTCGTGGATTAGCGGATCCTTACTGGTATTAGTTTAGATTTTATTTCATAAATTTAGGCTATTTTTATAGATTTTATGGATTTTTTCTAGCATTTAATCCATTTAGTTAAAGAATTATAAAAATTTATCAGGCATATTTACAATTTCGATTCTTTGAGGGTTGAAATGTGATTTGGGGTTAAAAATCAAAAAAAATAAATATAATAATTTTAAAAAAAACTCACTCACCCTCTCTCTCCCCATTTCTTCTCTCTCTCCCTCACCGTCTCTCACGCGCGCGACCGGCCGAGTCCCCTCTCTCATGGTGCTTGTCCATCCGGGCCGCAGACGGAGGCGCATGTGGTACCATTGGGTAGGTCTCGACGCGAGGATCGCATTGGTGCTAACCTGGTCTCGATCCGCGGAGCGTGGAGGCGGGTACGGGCGGAAGATCGGCGTGACTCCACTCGACCATTCGGCACCGGAATGCCAGCCTCGTCACGCAATAGGTAGGGGGATGGAATCCTTGTCTCACTAGGAGTGTATTGGTACCCCATGCGTCGCCATCCGACGTCATTTTCTCATTTTCTGTGCATGGACCCATCTTAGTGTAATTTCGTCTAATTTCCTAAAAATTACTCCATGGGCATCATATTTATGTTTTGATGAATGCAATGGGTGTGGAATGGATGGTTGAGCATGGCAGGTTAGTTAGATTTTCGTTTCTCATCGATCCGAGCCGACCGGGAGGGGTTTCCACCGAGGTTGCCCCGTTCTCATCACTGCGGTAATGGCGCGGTCCATCCCGCACTGTTACGTGGTGCACGGTCCACTCCCAGACCGTTTAACCCCTTTGGAAGGTCCATTATGGACCGTTTAGTTCTTAGCACAACATACTCCTTACCGTGTAGTCCTTGGAACAGTAAGGTGGTGGGGAGTTGAGCGGCCAAGGATGGTCCGTTCAACCCCACTGAGTAACGTGTCGAGCGACCGCCCTATGGACCCTTCATGGCACTGAGCGGCTAATCCCAGACCGCTCCATCAATTGAATGGCTCAGCTCTGACCGTGTGGTCCATAGAGCCTAGATAGGCTTTGTAGTAGAACGGCCCAATTAGAACCGTGTAGGCCCATTGAGTGGCCTATCGTTTGACCGCCCAGTCACTGAGCAGCCGTGTTCCAACCGTTCAATTCCTATAGGTCTCAATTTATACATATTCAATTCAATTATACTTCTATTATTGCATATTCACCATGTTTAACTTATTTTATAAATTGTGGCACATCTTTATATCCCGATAGAGTTACTTTCTCTTCCCTTGTGATGGAATCACTAGTCGTAGTCCAGCGACCTTTAGTGTCGGCCCACCTGGGAGAGGTGGAGGGGTAGTCCCGTTGTACGATTTTTAAGCTAATTCTGTGGACCCTGATCCAACTGTAGTGTCCTACGAAGGGGAATACTA
The DNA here is from genome assembly GCA_024336825.1 of Amorphophallus titanum. Lineage (NCBI taxonomy): Eukaryota > Viridiplantae > Streptophyta > Magnoliopsida > Alismatales > Araceae > Amorphophallus > Amorphophallus titanum. The sequence continues at coordinate 2,761,993 of JANBPO010006516.1, forward strand.
GCTAGAGACCTGGCTCCAAGCAGGAGTCAGTGTGTGCACACATGGTCAGAGGCTTGGACTGACACTGACGAGTGTTACTCTGACTAGTACTTAGTTCGGTTCCCTTACGCCTCTCGCTTGTTGTGTTTTGTCTGACTTGCGAGTTATTTGAGATGCAGTGTAAGCCGTCAGTGGATGCATCCAGTCTCTCTCTTCTAGTTGGTCTCTTCCTTTTCCTATCTCTCAGGGAAGTGGTGATTTTTCTTCTATTGGTGGATATAGTTCGGTACTCTCGATGTTTCTTGTGCGTTGTGACCTTCTGGGTTAGTTCTTCGTGGCTGTACTCGGGGTCAGTGTCTGTAACTTGCACGACGTTCTGGTTGTGTATGCGACAGTGTGCACAACATCCTTGTCGTGTTGTCTGTCGTCTATGTCGGTCGTCTGTCTAGGTTTTCCTAGGCTTTCTTATTGTTCTTGCAGGTCTTCATTTGGAGCCTGGCGTTGTGTTGACAGTTCGACCAACAACGTGCACAGACCTCCATCTGCCTAAAGCAAATGTGCACAGACATTATCATGCTCAATGCAAAATCTGCATCGACGCTTTATGTGCTCCGACCTTCATGTGTGCATCAACAGGAGGAATGTACCGACCTTATATGCTGTCTACCAAAATGTGCACCGACTTTTGTGTGCATGAGACACAACGTGCACTGACCCTTTGTGTGCGAATGGCAAGACCTGCACTGACCTCAGGTCCAGTCCAAATGGATGTGCATCGACCTCATGCTTTAACAAATGAAGAGCTGCACCAACCTCAACAGTGATTTGTATAGACCTTATCATGCCATATGCAAGACATGCACCAACTACTACAGTGGTTGCACCAACCTTCGCATTCATAATGCAAGACATGCACCGACTGCTACAGTGAAATGCACAGACCTTCTCATGCTTAATGCAAGACCTGCACCAACCTTATCATGTGTGTAGCAACAAAAATTGCACTGACCCAGGCCGTTGACAACTTGACCTGCACCGACCTTGACAGAAGTTGCATGGACCTAGTATGCACACAGTGCAACTAGCACAGACCTTGAACAATAAAGCGCCAACCTGTGTGTGCAATGGACAAAGTAACATCGACCTGAATAGTGCTATGTACTGACTTGCCAACTAGCATCGACCTTGGTTGATGCAAGCCAAGACTAGCATTGACTTCTACAATGATTTGTACTGACCTCCAGCATGCAAGTCTAACTAGCATCGACTTCCATATGCACCACAATAATATGCACCGACTTCATACATCATGAGTCAAAGGATGCACCGACCTTGTTATCCCAAATGCACTAACCTAATGTGAACATGCACAGACCTGAACAGAGTGTGCATTGACTTCGCTACAGTGAAGTGCACGGACCTTAATATGCATGTGAACAGTGACCTGCACCGACTTCATGCAGCATGAATGAATAGTAATGTGCACAGACTTTGCTAGGCACAAAATAAAATGTGCACCAACTTTAGAAATGGTGTGAGCATGAAATGCATCGACCTCATATGACTCAACATGAATACTAACATCGACCTTAGTTGTTGCTAGCACCGACCTTACATTGAAACCTGCTAAGTGCTAGCACTGATGTTACTTACATGAAATGCTGCTAGCACCGACCTCAGTTGTGCACGGAATGCTGACCGATAGAAGGCATATGCACAGACCTTAGTTTGCACTAGCTGGAAACATGCATTGACAACACCTCAGAAAATTATCATAAAATTCTGGCACGTCCCTTACAACCCCCTCTCTCAGCCATAAAAATCCCATCTCCCAGATCCATCGTCTGCCCTTCGGTCAACCCTTGTTCTTAGGTAGATCCACTTTCTGCCCTATCAGATCTGGGTCTATGAACCAGTCGGTTCTAAATTCAGCCACAGCTATTAGAGAGAGACTAAAATTCCTGCCATTGCCTGAGGTCGTAGATCTTTGAGAGAGCTTTCCAACGACGCTAGTCTCACATCGATCCGTTGTCTGACCTGATCGCAGGAATGCATAGGCCTATCCTGAAACTGGGCAGTAGAAAAGGGAGTCAAAGATAAATTTCCAGAAATACGCTGGGGCTGAATCAGCGACCGCCGCTTCCAGAGATCAACTAGGGACCTGCTGACTTCGTCCTGGTGGAGCGCCATCTTCAGAAGCCTTCCGGAGGATGACGTCCCTTTGGACGTCCGTGTTCACTATCCTGTCGGCCAACACAACGCAGGATCAGAACCGTCACCTGCAACCGCCTGGGGTCCAACAACTTGCTGCCTGCCAACCCAAGTTCGGTGCTCTCGGAGTCCTTATGTAGCCCTTTACCTCCCTGCGTGGAGTGGGGAAAAGAAATCACTACTGTAATTAATTATTATCACTGTACTGGGAGTTACAGTCTTTACCGGGACGTCTTCCCCACGCCCCGAGCGTGGAGGTACACTCACCTCCCCCCTTTTGTCATTTTTCTTAGCTAGTATACTCCCTAGATGCCGCTTCATGTGAGTAGGTTACTTTCCTAGCTAGTTCATGCTATGTCACCGCTGTGAGTTGTGAGTGCGAGACCCGTCCCGTGACTCGTTCCGAGCACGAGAGTGAGCCGACCACCTGAGACTCAAACCCGGTTACTCAACCATGCCGATCGACACGTTTCCCTCACTGGGGATGACTGTGAGTTAGCACTTCTTATTTGGGGGCATGTCGCCACTTCTGGAGCTCTTTAGGTGCCACGTTGTAGTGTGGTTGCTGGTTGCATCATCTCTTTAGTTGCGTCATCCTATAGAGTCCAAGGTCACAACGGGTCTAAGTAGCGTCTTATTGTCGTCCCGCATCAGAAGATACCTGCCGGCCCTGTATACATGGGTGAGAGAGGCCAATAGAATAGAGAGGGCACTTTATCTCTCGAGACTGCCTCGCGAACAAGCTAACACACATCTCCAATCATCTCGCTTTGCTCGGCCACATACCTTTTTATCCCTTCGGAGCCTTACCGCTCTTGGGAGGCCTCTCAGGATCCAAGTGGTTTCAGGTTTACCCGAGCCCGGATGCTGGGTCCTCACAGTTGGTATCATGGCAAGGGATATGTGAAAGTACATGGGAACTTGAGATATTGTAGTGCTCAGAGTCCGTAAGGTCCAGTATAGTCGACAGCTGGCAGAGGTTTTATGTTTTCTATACCGCTTTGATTCTCGCGTGAGCGCTTGCCTGTGCTATGTTGGCACTGTGCGAGGTGATTTTTGCTCTCGTCAGGATGTGATGGAGAGTGCTCTTTTGTTGTGATGTTGGTTTTGGTTATGCTGCGCTGGGGAGAATTTGCTAGCAGATGTGAATCTGTGGTGTAGCGTTTACATTTTTCCGTGGTGTGTTCAGGTGGCTGATGGGCTCTGTGATGGCTGTGCATATTCTCCTGAGGAGATTAATGTTGTTTTGTCATCCCAACTTGAGATTTGGTCAGCCCTTGAGATGTTTAGGTTGTGCTTTGAGGTGGTTATTTGGATGCCTCATTGAGAGAGTGCTCGGGCGAACCTAGGATTTACCTTCTTGGTGAGCTACTGTTAGACGAGCTTGATCTTTCTCATTCTGTTTGTGGCATCTTTTCGAGGTAAGCTTTGGAAGTGCTATCTCGATAAGGCCTTCATCCTGTGTCAGCTTATTTGTCACCCTTAACTCATCTGACATATAATGACTTACAATGTTGCCATCATCAAAAAGGGGGAGAATGTTGTGTCCCTGTTGTTTTGATACTGTCCAATACCATGAGTCATTGATATTCTAATCTCTTGATTGTTGATTATGTCAATGCTACATATCGACATTGAAATTCTCATAGCAGATCAAGCAAAACACTCAATTGAATCTAAGACTCACAATATGTGCTAGCAAAGATTGGACAAAATGAAGAAAGGCGAAGTGAGAGTTAAGGACCTTGGCAAAACAAATACCATAAAACATGCTCCAATAAGCTAAGGTTACTAGTTGCACAAAAATCGAGGTAATTAGTTGCCCAGAAATCAAGGCAGGTGATGAAAAGCTAACATATTGTTGGTTGCATAGAAACCAAGGAAGATGAAGCAAAAAGAAAGAAATTAAAAAGAGAAAGAAAAGTGGAGCCAGCCCCCTTGATCAAACATGTGAAAAATCAAGGCAGACAAATAGTTGAGTTAAGGGTGACAAATAGCCATACACAGGTGACAAATACCTGTTTGGCAACGGAGAGATTGAGAGAATTGGTTAAATAGTTTTCAAATTACTAATTAGTGTTATCACATATTTTCTAAAAAGACAAAAAGTTTTATTAAAATTTATAAACACTCAATTCACCCCCCTCTTGGGTGTCATTGATCGCGGGACTTCAACCTTTGCCATTACCGCGCTGACCGGAGGCACCCATGATGAAATCCTCTAGAGGGAACTGGTGCTCCACCCTCCTTCCTCTCTCGCCGACCTAGTGTCCTTGGCTCTGCGCCATGCAGAATGTGAGGAAGTCCTCAACGGCTGCTGGGACTCCACAGGCTCAGGGCAAGAAGGGGAGAAAAATGGCCATTCGAGCAAGCCTCTGGCCAAGGGAAGATAAGGAACCGAGAAGGCGACCGTACGAAGACTCTGCGCAAATTTAAGTGGTACACTCCCTTGTCCACCCCCGTCTATAAAATATACCATGAAATCAAGGACTCGGGCCTGCTCCATCGACCCGAGCCGATGAAGGCTAACCCTAGATGCCATAATTGTCGGAAACACTACCAGTTCCATGACGATCACGGCCACCAAACTGGTGATTGTCAACAGCTCAAGGATGAGATCGAGAGTTAAACGTCAAAAAGATGATCATACGGCATGAACGTCCTAACACCCGAGAGCAAGTCGAAGACGGAAAAATCGAACAAACCCCATACCTCCCCCGAGCAGGACGAATACATGCCTGGCGCTCCGCCACCCAACAAGGGAGCCTCTCAAGCAGAAAAGATGGCCTCGGCTCCCCAATTGGTGAAGCTGAAGGCCGAATTAGGAAAAAACCCAGGATCTCAGACACAGGTTCGGCACACGTCGAGAAGTACTCAGAGTCCTAAACCAGAACTCGGAGGTTTGTAACCAAATACCTCGGAGGTAGTGCATTACAACTAAGCATCACGGGAGGGCAAATGTTTGTCCAAATCGCCACGAAGCCGAGGCGAGGCCCCCTGACACCTAAATCGACGCGACCTTGTTCATCCTGCACTTAAACTACACTATAAGAAAAATCGGGAATACCGACGGAATTTTTCGATGAAAAATATTCCGTCAGAAATACGTCGAAAATGATTTTTTTTCTGACGAAAAAAATTCTGTCAGAACTCAGTCGGTAATTAACGACCTATTTCTGACATAAATTTTTTGTCGAAAATACGTCGGAACTCTTCGACGGAATTAATTTCGTCAGAAATATGTCGACAATATGCCTAAATGGGTCTGGCGGTCGACCGAACTAAGATTTTCCTATAGATTTCTGAGCACTGGAATTTTCGGTAGACCGACCCCTGGCCAGCGGTTGACCGATTTTCTGCAGACTGGCTTTTGTTCAGTTCTGTTATTTTAGGTCGACCAAAATTTCCTAGTCCTGTAAAATTCAAGTGTTAGCCAAATGAAAACTGTCCATAAGCCATATGAATGATTTCTAAATTTAATTTATATGCTTCAGAGATATGGCGACTAATGAATGACCCATGCTGGATGTGTGGGATGCAGCAGTAGTGGACCTATATGTCCGTCTCCATAGTCTGGAGACCCAGCTTGCGACTAGGCGAGCTGACCTAGAGACCCTGGTGAGTATGCATTGGCTATATGCAATTAATTATTCCTGAATTTTTGATGTTCAGTCACTAACAGTCTCAATAAATGCAGCGTGCCCAGCATGGGGCGGCAGCCGGAGGAGCAGGAGGTGCCTCTTCAAGTTCGAGAGACCTGACCGCAGAGATCACCTCGCTAGATGTGTGACTTGCAGGAGCAGTTGTGCAGGCTGAAGTGGCAGAGCGTGACCTAGCCGAGCGGGTAAGCATTCGAAACGTCATTCATGCTTACTTGAATATGTAACATTATGCTGATTATGGCAAATAATGCAGGTTGCAGAGCTACAGGATGCGCTCACTTGGGCTGCTTTGGCTGGCACTGAGCTCGTGATCCGCGACCAGCGGGTTGCAGAGCTGGAGGAGGTTGAGAGGAGGTGTCGAGAGACCGAGACGCTACCTCGGGTTGTAATGGAGCTGCGGATCCTCCTAGAGGTCGAGAGGAGAGACTGGCTGAGAGAGCGTGAGGAGTGGCTCGAGCGGGAGCAAGAGCTATCCGAGTTGAGACTCTACCTTGGCGTAGCCGAGGAGCATGCTAGAGCAGCGGAGTCATGCTACCGGAGAGGCCGGGAGTGAGCACGGGCCGAGGGGTGACCCAGAGCGGGTTCCTTTACTCAGTAAAGGAGAGAGGATGAGGACCATGCTTGAGCTGGGAGGTCAGCTGTCAGCCAGAGGTTGATGAGGCCTCCACAGGTTCCTCATAGAGACATGGGTGAGGCGGAGAGCAGCGAGTGACAAGAGGAGAGTGGTGGTGAGAGCTAGGGAGATTTTCACATACTACCTCAGATATATATATGCATATATATGAGATTTTGATGTACCTGAGTGGCTCCTTTTGTATACTCTTGTGTGTTTGCGAGCGCCGGCAGCTTCTCGGGGGTCCATGCCCCCCCCACGGGCGACTCACCGGGACAAAATAATGTCAATTTTGGCGTGTCTACAACTGCCCCACCTTGGTGTGTCACATCACACCTTGGCATCTACTTTTTAGTTCACTCCACTCTCTTACAAAGCAGACACGCAATCAACATCACTTGATGAATTAAATCCAAAGGTCGAGATGAAGTAATCTCGAAAAGTTTAATGAAATCAATAATATTTGGGTAAAGGAGGGAGTGAATGTGCACGCGGGTACGAAGGAAAATAAAGATGATGATCAACTCCCAACGCGGTGGAAGTATCCCAGGTCACAAACCCATAGGTTTCGCCATTGGAGAGTGGTTACCAGCCAATGTGGACGTGTTGCAGCCAAGGCAGATGTAAGGAAAATTGAAAATAAGAAGATAGAAATCCAAACACAGAGTTTCCAAGAAAATAGCCCAAAATGGCAACAACGCAAACTGAGGATCTAATTCGGCAATGAATATCTCATAATTCATAATTTAAGATCATTTTGACTCTCAAAACTAGCTTATCAGAATGATTTTCCCAAAGTTAATTCAAAGTCCTACATGAATGCATGCTGGGTTTAAAGAAAAAATTAAAATAAATTAACAATAGAAAATAGACAAGGATAATATTGCCAAGTTGTTAAGCATGGGTCAGGATAACGATTCGATAAGTCGATATTGAGCAGGGGCACATTTATCCAAGTACCAACCCAACGAGTGAAACTATCATCTGCAAACTTCCACAACATAACCGCTATCCGTGTGACCCAGATTCCTTGGGAGTTATCACTATTTTTGTTAGAGGGGAACTCAAACTCTAGATTCGTCCAAGCCATAAGGTTCTTGACGTGTTCTAGTAGCATAGGTACCATATAGTAAAATGCATGACAGAAGGGGACCGTGGACACGATGGGACATGATAGGTTCTTTTTTTTTATAGTCCACACTCAATAACCAACATAGAATTATTTTATTGCATATAGCTGTACAAGCAGATTAGCACACAGAAGCATCACAACAAGACAAGATCACCTAACAAAGTCAAGGATGGCGACTCTAATTTTATATTATTTCTTGGTCCCTCCTCTGACTATAAATACCCCCCTCCCCTTGGCCTAGGAAAGAGAATTAAGAAGGTTTAAGGGGGTTGAAGAAGGAAGAGAGGGAGAAAGGGAGAGGAGAGATTTTGGCCTTTTGAGATGGAAGAATCCAAGAGAGTGACACATTAACTTACAAAGCCTTACAATTACACATATACTTTCCCAAGGATATAAAAGTAAACTAAAAGGACTCAAATACAAAAATAAAAGTCAGTGCTCGGCATCGATTCCCATCACCTGGTGAGCATTGCACGGGCCGCACCTCCGAGCTTCTTGGATGGCTTTCTTCATAGAACATTCTTAAAAATGCTTCATTAAAATCCTCCATGTCATCAACGGGCCCCCTAGGCAGCAACGGCGGGATGGAAACTATGCAAGCAGCGTCTTCTTTCTCAATCTGACTTGGCGGGGCGTTAAAAGTGCCTGGCTACAACGGGCCCCTCACGAAGTGCTGACAGTAATGCCAAGTCAATGGCCCTGAATCTCCCAGGATGGATAATGAGGACTCTCGATAATCGAGGCCCCTTCTGCTCATCTTTCTGCCCCTAGGGACCGGCTTGGTCCTCCCCTGCAACTGAGTGCCGAGACCTCTTCCCGGCTGATAGCCTAGCTTCAATATGATTTTTCAGCCCTTAGAATCCCTTATCTTAGGCTTCTCATTGATGTTTACTTGGGCAACAGTGGGCTTGCGTGGCGCATAGGCCCATGGAAAGTTGAGCTCCAGCACAGAGATAACGGGCCGATTACTGGGCCAAAGTGTCGGCAAGATCTTTTCTGAAATAGCTTCAACTGACTGGACCGTGGAAATACTCTTGACTTTTACCGCCCTCCCTTGAAAAGGAAATTTAAGACACTGATGAGTTGTGGAGGGTACGTCACATAGATTATCAATCCACCGATGACCCAGAATAGCCTTGAACATAGAGTCGATGTCGAGCACATAGAACTCAATGGGCATTGTCAGCGGCCCGAGTTCAGCTTGGACAGTGACCACCCCGTGAAGCGGTCTTCTTGAGTTATCATATGCTACAATGGTAGTCAGGGTAGGCCTCAAAAGATCTTCTGAAATATTACATGTTCTTAGAGTGCTTAGAGGACACACATTGATGGAAGCCCCGGTGTCGACTAATGCCGCATCTATACTTACTTTGTTCAAGATAACAGAAATGCATAGCGGCATTTGACGAGTCTCGGGAGGCGCTAGCTCAGTCTCTGAAAATGTAATGGCTAGCTACAATGACCCAGATCTCAGGGTACTGATAACCCGATACAAGTATCGGACTACCGCTACCAAGAATTGGGGATGTCACCCAAGAGGCTGATGAGGCCCCTGAAGGGTTAGTCAGATCTGCAAATTTCCCTTCGGTCAAAATTCATTCTCAGATAGATCCCACTCTGTCTTGCCTGTTCTGTAACCTGAGCCAGAAATAACTACAGAGCTGCAGAGTTATTTACTTCGATTCCGACCATTGGATGGATCTGAAATTCACATATGGCAAAGCTCTCTGAGTTTCCTTTGCAATGGCGCTAGTTTCATCCCGATCCAACACTGGATCTGGGCGTAGTGCCCGTTTTCGCCGGAGTGCGCAATTCTGTCCCGAAATAGGCCAGCAGAAGGAGGTCACCAATTAAATCCTCAGGAAATACGCCGGTACATATCCAGCGACCGCCATTGCTGGAGGTCAACTAGGGACCCTCCGCCATCGTCCCGGTGATCTGCTGCCTTCAGATGGTCCTTACAGGTTGGTGTCCCTTTGGACACCTTTGTTCACTATCTTGTCGGCCAGCAGATTTCAGATCCAGAGTTGTAGCCCACAACCGCCCCGGATCCCGCTGCCGTGCTACCCGTCAACCTAGGATCAGTGCTCCCGATGTCATTGTGTTACTTGTTACCTCTCTGCATGGAGTGGGCCGTAAAATCATTGCTGTAATTAAATTTTATCACCGTACCGGGAGTTACGGATCTTGGCCAGGACATCTTCCCCACGCCTCGAGCATGGAGGTACACTCACCACCCTATTGTCTTACTTGCTTATTCCATATAGGTTCTTAAGCCACTACATGTGAGTTATTTGGATTCCTAGCTAGCTCAATTTTAATCATGTTGTGTAAGAGAGAGAGAGCGTGACTCGTCCCGTAACTCGGTCTGAGCACGAGAGTGAGCTGACCACCTGAGACTCAGTGCCAATTTCTCAACCATGCAGATCGACACGTTTCCCTTGCCGGCGATGATCGTGAGTGAGTACTTCTTGTTTGGGGCATGTTTGCCTCTTCAGGAATCCCGTTAGTTGCCGAGTTGTTCATGTCGTCGTTGGTCGCGTCGTCATTTTAGTCGCGTCTTCTCATAGAGTCCAAGGTTCGCAACAAGTTTGTGTCGAGTCTCATGTCATCCCGCTTTAAATTGATATCAGAGCCAGTTTGAGTCTAGGGTAGTCACCAAAGTACAGTCTAAGTCTGTCTAAGGTGTTGCATTTCATTCTTGTATTCGGTATATCAAAAGGCATTACTGGAAAGATAGGTTAAGCCTATTTGGAAGGCAGCCTCCTTGCATGAGATGGGTCTTCGGACCGATATGTCTGCCTAAGCAAATGAATGGAAAAGGAATGGCGTGGAGAAAGCAAAAGTGTGAAGCCCGAACTCCCAAATGTGCGCCCTCAATCGCGGATCGACCTGCGCGGTCAGGTCGCGGGGATCGACCTACGCGGTCAGGTCGCGGGGGTCAAGGGGGCAACGCCCCTTGCGGGGGTTTCCGGGGGCAGCCCCCCCGGAACAAAAATTGATTTCATTCAACACTTTGCACAATCAAGAGAAAACAAAAGCCAAGACCAAGTTGAGACCTATCTCAAAACTTTTCTTTCTTCTGTTATACGCGACCCCCACTCCTCTCTCTCCTCACTCTTCCTCCGCTTCCGATCGGGAGACCGCTCACCCTCATCTCCAACTGCAGGCAGTGAGCGCGAGGGGGAGCCCGATCTACGACGACGGTGGGCTAGGCAAGCGTGGGGAAGGTGGTTCGTGTGTGCGCGTGCATAATCATGTTTTCTCACATGTGGGTTCGAGATCCGGCGAGTCCCGACGTGGTTTGGGGGTGCCATTCGAGGTTTGAAGCTTCAACGAGGTAGGGGGATGGATCCCTAACTCCTCTCTCGCATTTCCTTCCCATCGGTGATGATTTGGGTGAGAGAGTGGGGTGCATTGTGTTTATGGGAAAAATTATCATGTTCGGGGATGTGAGCTCGATTCGGCGTAGTTCTTCACGATTTTTAGTCTAGATCGGCTTCATGGGATGCCATCATCGTCGGTGACGAGTTCCCCATATTTTTTGGGGGTTTCGCACGCAATGGGGGCGAGGCGGGCTTGAGATGACCTTCTGACTGAGTTCCAGAGGATCCCTGCTCCAGAGGCGGCCAAGTTGGCTGTCGCCTCTGCCCAACAGGGTGGCCAAGGGGGGTTGGCCGGCTAAGAGGGCTGGGCAGTTGCTGGGTTGGCCACCCAAGTGCTTCTCTCTCTGGGCGACTAGAGCCCTGGCCGCCCATACCTCTGGGCGGCCAGAGTACCGGCCGCCTAGCCTCTGTTTCAGGGTGGCCACTGGGGTATAGCCGTCCAGGGAGTCTAGCCTAGTGATTGGACAGCTAGCTTGCTGGCCGCTTGACCGGACCGAAATGTGCGTCGTTAAACATAACGATTGTCAATCTTAAAATTATTTACCGAACTCACAATTTAAATAAACAACGTAATATTAAGGCGAGTCCGTGTCGAATCTACAGAGAGGAATTGATTTTCTGAATTAAAAATGTTGTGTTCTGAATGGAATGTGAGTTTTGTTTCAAAGAAATTTGCTGCTTCATTCTCTATGGTACCGGAATGGCTGGACTTTGAATTTCCACTCCTCTAGGAAATGAGTCCAATATCACACACCGTTATCTAAATTGTAAGGTCATGGTTAAAGGCCACAATCTACCTGCCAACCTAGTGTGCCAAGATTTGATGGAATACAATGTCATTCTAGGTGCTGATTGGCTGTCCACCCATCGGGCAACTGTAGACTATCGGAATGGTAAAATAACTTTTGTAGATTACCCAGAGCTGACTTACATTAGTCCTCGGAATAGATCACCAGTTATCTTGGCTCTCCGAGCCAGTAAACCTATCAACAGAGGTTGCGTGGCATTCCTAGTATTTGTGACTGCCATGGAAGCTAAGGTGGCCAGAATAGAAGACATTCGAGTAGCTCGAGATTTTCCAGAAGATTTACCAAGTTTACCACCAGAGAGGGAAGTCTCATTCACCATAGATCTTGTTCCTAGTGCTAGACCTATTTCAAAAGCACCCTATAGGATGTCCCTCGCTGAACTGAAAGAGTTGATGGAGCAGCTAATGGAACTATTGAAGAAGGGTTTCATTAGGCCGAGTACTTCTCCATGGGAAGCACCTGTGCTATTCGTCAAAAAGAAGGACTGATCGATGAGACTATGCATTGATTATCGACAGTTGAACCACCTCACTATCAAAAATAAGTACCCACTGCCAAGGATTGATGAACTCTTCAATCAAATCTCTAGAGAAAAGTATTTCTCAAAGATTGATCTTCGATCGGGTTATCATCAACTAAGACATTCTCAAAATTGCATTCCGAAGTAGGTATGGACATTATGAATTCACTGTTATGCCTTTTGGACTAACGAACGCCCCTATAGCTTTCATGCAGTTAATGAACAACATCTTTAGACCTCATCTGGATAAATTCGTTGTGATCTTTATTGATGACATCTTAACATATTCCAAGTCTGAAGAGGATCATGAAGTGCATCTGAGGACAACATTACAGATTTTGAGGGATAATCAACTTTATGCCAAATTTAGCAAGTGCAAATTTTGGCTAGAGGAAGTGGCTTTCTTGGGCCATAGAGTCTCGAAAGATGAAATTTCTGTGGATCTTGCGAAGGTCGAGGCCGTGAAAAATTAGGAACGACCAACAAATGCAACGAAAATTCAGAGTTTCCTTGGATTGGCTGGTTATTAGCGATGTTTCATTAAGGACTTCTCAAAGAATGCTGGATAAAGAATGCATGCTTCTTGAATAGCACGGGCAGTTAATCCACAAGCTCAACGGGCAAACCACTAAATAGAATCTGCATCGTTAACGAGGGGCAAAGCAACTCAACGAACCACCGGTGGTCGTAAACCACCACAATCGACTGCACACGAACTCTTGCCACAAGAGTTCTCACTGAAGAGTTCATGGTTCGGAGGTACCAATATTTGTCTCTCACGAGAAGTTAAAGGTCATGGATTCTAGCTAGCATGCATAGCAAATCGAACTCATTTTTTTAGGAGTAACAGACCCTTATCGCCACCCATATATGTTGATATAGATATTAGTCGAGTACCCAAATGCGCAAGAGATCCCATCCTCGTCAAACATTCATGCTTGCGGCAGAGTCCTCTCGGGATGCGGCAGCACCGTCTTTCTCGCAACACCCGATGCCCACCGTGTGGGAACATCTGACAGTAGCAACCTGGCACACAGTTGCAGGTCGACGCATTCCAGCCATGTTCACGTACCTCTCCTGCTCCAGTAGGAAGAGTGGGCTGGCTACTCGAAGCCTGCACATCTGCCAACAACTGTGACAACGCACACGTCGTCACCTCTATGCACTCCGGGCCCCTGCACAGTCGCAAGCTAGCAACAGGCCTGCGCGGGCCCTTCTTTATAAATTACGTGCACAGAGATCCTCCATCCCCACGCCGGCCAACACACGCGTCAGAAGAAGGCTAGCTTCCACGCCCCAGTCGCGAGTCCGTATGTCCAGTAGCCACCCGTGCCACTTCCCTGCACGATGGCGACATCTTTCACCGCGGCGGCGCCTGACGATGGGCGATCGCGAGCAGACGCAGTACCTCATCCGGCATATGTTAAGTCATGCGGAGTTCGTTTTTAAATCCATTGTTTATTGAGACTAGAAACTACATAAATGTTTTCCATTTTCTCACCTTGATATGCTTTTGAGTGTTTCTAATTATTACTGTAGTAGGAGCTTGATGTTCTTAAATATGTTATCAAGTTAATTCTTTGCCATGTTCTTTTAATGCATTAATTGTTTCGCTCTGCGTATGTGTTATTACGTTGAAACCTTATAATTAGTTTTTGATTCTTAATTAGTATACGTCCTCTTATTCTGTTTTATGTTACATTAATTAAGGACTTACTTATGTTTAATTTCAAATATATAATCACCTTAACGTATTTTATTACTTCCTAAACAACTTGAGACCTTGTTGACTTGTTACTTGAATATTATTATGTATTACGTTGCGACATGAATACTATGTTAAAACATTGCCACGTATCATACGTTAATACATATATCGGGTCAAGACTATGTTTTATTACCTTGTCACCTTACTAACTCTATACTAGGTGATTCTGTGTCACCATTATTCACTGCTTCTCTTCATAGGTTATTGCGTTCTATCTTCATATGTTTGACTAAATTGAGGACCTTCGACATTTGTATGTTCCGTTACTTCTTTAAATGCGTTGCTGCTCATATGTTCATTTTTTTTAATTCGCGAGGGGTACATGTACAATTTATGAGAACAGCTGAACAAGTACGGGATGGGGGTAAAGTAGACAATTCGTTATTGTTGCTTTGACGGATATGAACAGGATGAGGTGTGATGGGGAAAGTAACCGATTGTTTTTCTTCTTATTTTCCGCAATAAATGTTAACGTGGTTTGACGGAACATCATACAACACCGTCTTCTTTCTCTTCCCACCCACCAGCGCTAGTCCGCTCGTCGCGATGGCCGACTCCAGCAGCAGCGGAGGCTCACACCCCTCGCCCAGCGGCACGGCGGCGGCGTACCGGACGTTCCGGTCGCTGGTGGAGGGCGCCGAACGGAAGTTCGGGAGGGTGAGGGACCTGCCGGCGCACGGTCGGGAGCGGCACCCCCACTGCCAGCGCAAGGTGTTCAAGGCCTACACGCGGGTGTGGCGGTTCCAGCAGGAGCACCGTCGGGAGCTGGTGGAGGCGGGGATGAAGCGGTGGGAGATCGGCGAGGTGGCGTCCCGGATCGGGCAGCTCTACTACGGCCAGTACCTGCGCACCAGCGACGTCCGGTTCCTGCTGGAGGCGTACGTCTTCTACGAGGCCATCCTCACCAGGGGGTACTTCGTGTCCGGGAGGACGAAGGCGGCGGGGTGGGGGGAGGCGGCGGCCGCAGCTGGGGGGAAGCAACAGATGCTGTCCGATCTGGGTGTGAGGTGCAAGGAGCTGCGGTTCTACGCGCGGTTCGCGCTCGTGGCGCTGCTGCTTGACCGGAGGGAGGTGGTGGGGAAGCTCGTTGACAGTTTCAGGGCCCTGGTGGACGACTGCAGGGTTTCGTTCCCGGTACATGCAGCTCCCGTGCTCCACAGTGGGTTTGCCCTCGTTAATTTGAGTAACACTTGAGATACTTTAAGATTTTGCCTGGTGAAACCCTTGGAATTTTTCTCTTGCCGACTCATTTTATCAGATAATTATGGTGGACGAGCTTGTGGAATGTTCTATATCTCTTTTGCCCTTCAGCATCGTTGATTTACCATGCGTTGTGGGCTTCAATTTTGTTCTTCTCGTGAGATGGCTTTTTGGGAATTTCAGGTCGTCTTTCGCCTTTTGATTTTTGTCGTTGGTGCTACATGACTTTTCCTTCTTGTGACTTGTTTTTGGTTATCATCTGCTACCGTTACTCGTTGCTTTTGATGTTCAGCTTTTGATTTGATGTCTTGCTCTGAATGATTTAGCTGGATTATAGTCATCGGGCACTCGGTCTCCTCGTGTCCACTAGCTTTCGCAGTTTGCGTATTTCGTGTCTCCTCAATCCGCTTCACTTGTTCGGGGGTCTCGGTTTCTTCTGCATGTTAGTATGTTGAACGTCTAGTATCATCTGGCACGTTACCTCGAGATCAAATGACCTTTTGCTCTGTTACGCACCATCAACTATTCGGCAAAATTTTTAATAGCCTTCAGGTCTCTTTGTGAAACCCTGATAATCACATTGTCCACTTGTCCGATTAGTCTGCACTGATCATCTGAATTCAAGGCATTGTTACTTTTTCTTTGGAGCATATGGTCATCTTTATTTTCTGAATAAAAGCAGAACCGGACGATGACTCATGCTGAGAACCAGATGAGAGAGGACTGGATAGTGACTCACACTTCATGTATATAGGTTATGGATTTTGTCTGGATAGGTGATTCAGAAAAAAATCAGTTGCAATATAACTTTTGTGAGTCAGACTATTTTTTTGGATATTCTTTTACTTCATTTATTACATGGGATTGAAAAATAAGGAGGTTTAGAAGTTTCGGACTAGCTCATGCCCTTTAGTCTTAGATAGTTCTTGATGAGTGGGGCCCACTCTTGGTATTGTAACATTGTTGTATAATCACGTTCAAATGATGTGCCATATTTTGATGCATATATATGTATATATATATATATTACTTCTGTGTAGCTTGACAGTTTGTGAAAATCTAACACCAGAATTATAACATTTTTGTCGTGTTCCCTAACGTATTTGCGACAAAATATTGTCCGTTGGAAAGTTATAATAGTTCCGACGTATTTTTGATGGAAACATTACCATCGAAAAAGTACGTCGGTATTTCTCATTTTTCTTGTAGTGGTATAGGGATAGATTTCATCATGGGTTTACCTAACACAAGAGGTGGACACGATGAGATATGGATAATCATAGACCGGTTGACTAAGTCTGCTCATTTTCTACCAATCAAGAGTCGATGGTCTGTGGATGTACTAGTAGCATTATACATAAGGAAAATTGTCAAATTGCATGTTGTTCCTGTCACTATTATATCTGGCAGAGATTCCTGATTCACATCACAGTTTTGGAAGGGTCTGCAACATTCCTTAGGGACCCGACTCAACTTTAGCACAACATTCCATCCACAAACTGATGGCCAAACAGAAAGAACAAATCAAGTGGTGGAAGATATGCTCAGGGCTTATGCTATTGACTTTGGAGAAAGTTGGCATGATCACTTGTCTCTAGTAGAATTTACATACAACAATAGCTACCAAGCTAACATACAGATGGCACCCTTCGAGGCATTATATGGGAGAAGCTATCGATCACCAATATGCTAGAATGAAGTGGGAGAAAGGTAATTTCTCGGTCCTGATATCATCAGGGATACTACCAAGAAGATAAAGCTTATTCGAGACAGACTCAAGATGGCACAAGACAGGCAGAAATCATATGCCGATAATAGAAAATGTGACTTGGAGTTTCAAGTAGGAGATCATGTTTACCTTAAGGTTTCTCCAGGTCGAGGTATTCGAAGATTTGGCATCAAGTGCAAACTTACTCCAAGATTCATTGGACCATTTAAAATTTTAGAAAGGGTCGGTGAAGTAGCGTATCGACTAGCTTTGCCTCCACAATTAGTAGGAGTTCATGATATATTCCACGTCTCTATGCTAAAGAAATATGTATATGATCCTTACCATATCATTACTTATGATAATTTGGAGATCTAGAAGGATATGGCATACGAGCAAAAATCAGTCAAAATTCTTGATCGTGAAGTGCATCAATTAAGGAATAAAGTCATTCCAATGGTCCAAATCCAATGGAAGAAATCATGGCCATAAGAAGCAACATGGGAAACGGAAGAGTCCATGCGCAAAAGATATCAAGAACTATTTGATTGTAAGTACACTCTCCGTATATCCATGTAGTAAATTTAGAGACCAAATTCTTTTAAGTGAGGGAGGGTGTATTGTATCAGTCGAGCCATCGACCAGAGCATCTCCTTGCTGCCCAAGTGTGTCCGACTCCCTTTCTAGAGGGAGGAACACAAAGTGGACCAATTAAAGATTTTTATAGTCTCTTATCAGCGGAGAGGAAGAAATAAGAAGAACAAGAAAGGTAAGTCAATCGTCTTCTACAAAGAAGATTTGGTCCAACGAGGCCCTCTTGAGGACAATTTTGGTTGGACTTTCCCCATTGACAATCCACCAGAATTAGTCAAAGAAATGGACAATATGCAAGAATATATCATGAAAATGTGCAAAAAGCAACATATTCCTCAGGTTCAAGATTCTGCACGGAGAGTATATTTCCGTTAGCTATGGAACCCTTCATAGGTTCGGGGGCAACCTCCCTTCTCCAATAAAGACGTGAGGGGACTTGAGTATGATCAGGAGAGAGACTTCCAAGTCCCCTATGCAATCAATGCTATAGGATTGCTGCCTCCTTCTCATAGGCAGACAGAAGCTGAGCCTAAAATTGGCAGCTCTGAGGAAAAGTGCAGAGAGGTGCCAATATCAGCCTCACCAGGAACTGCCAATGGCCACCTTCTTGTTGAAGGGAGGTTAACTTAATTCGTTAGCCATCAGCAAATTGAAGAAAGCTCTTCGAGTCTAAACTCAAAGGGAAAGATGTTGAATTCAAAGTTTACGAAGCCAACACAGATGACGAAGGAGACTTCGTCGATGTCTAACCAACTCCACCAGAGTTTGAAGACGGTGGTCAACCAATTGTGGACGAGTTGATTGAAATCAACCTTGAAAGCACAAAAGACTACCGACTGATTGTCGTGAGTGCTCTTCTGAGAAAGGAAGAAAGATAGGTGTATCAACAATTTCTTGAAGAATTCAAGGAATGTTTTGCCCTGACCTACAAAGAAATGCCTAAACTTGATCCATTTGTGCTTGAATATGAATTGGCAATACTCCCCACGGTCAATCTGGTCAAGCAATCTCAGAGGTGCATGCACCATGAACTGGAACTTGAAGTAAATGCTGAGGTTGACAAGATACTCAATGTGGACTTCATAGAGCAGTGCATGTATCCGGTGTGACTCGTTAAGATTGTCCTAGTGAAAAAGAAAAACGACAAAGTTCGGGTCTGCATCGACTTCAGGGATCTAAATAAAGCATATCCAAAAGATGACTTCTCCGTCCCAATTACTGAAATAATGGTCGACATGACGACGGGACACAAAGTTTTGTCTTTTATGCTGGACCTACTACACTTTTACATAAAAACCTAAAGACTTCTAAAGACTGACAACTTGGCTTACAAAGCCTTATAATTACACACATATATATGCAAGGATATAAACGTAAACCTAAAAGGCACAAAGGTAAAATAAAAATATAAATGTCTGGAGTTGATTCCCATCAAAAAGATTGTACCATTGCATGGGATTCCCATATCTATTGTATCTGACCATGACCCACGCTTTACTTCTGATTTTTGGAGGAGTTTCTAAAAGGCGTTAGGCACGGACTTGGCATTCAGTTTAGCATATCATCCTCAATCTGATGGTTAGTCTGAGAGGACCATTCAGATGCTAGAAGACATGTTGAGGTCTTGTTATCTTGACTGGCAGGGTTTCTGGAGCCGGCACTTGTCATTGGTAGAGTTTGCATATAATAACAGCTACCATTCGAGTATTGGTATGGAACCGTATGAAGGTTTGTATGGTCGACCTTGTCGTACAACGTTAGACTAGTTTGAGGTCAGTGACTGGCTAATGACAGGACTGGAGTTAGTTCAACAGTGTGTTGAGGTAGTTCATTTAATCAGGCTGAGACTATTGAGAGCTCAGAGTCGTCAGAAAAGTTACACAGATCGGCGCCAAAAACCTTTACAATTTGAGCCAGGAGATTTTATTTTTATTAGAGTATCTTCGATAAAAGGCGTTATGAGATTTGGCAGGCGTGGAAAGCTCAGTCCCCGGTACATTGGTTCATTTCCTATCTTGGAGAGTGTGGGCCATGTGGCTTATCGTCTTCAATTGCCATCTGCGTGGGAGCAATCCACGATGTGTTTCATGTTTCTATGTTGAGGAAATATATGCCAGATCCATCGCATGTTGTTGATGAGTCTGTGTGGCCTGATGTGACGACGGATTTAGCTACGCCAGAATACCAAATTCATGTTGAAGATCAGTGTGAGCAACGACTGAGGAATAAGGTAATTCCGCTAGTGAAAGTTGTATGTCAACGCCACTCTTGTAATGTGGCTACATGGGAACGGGAAGAAGATATGCACTAGTAGTTCCCATATCTATTTGAGTAAGTTTGTCTCTTTCCTTCCTGGTGATTCCTTTAAATTTCAAGGATGAAATTTTTATTAGGAGGGAGGGACTGCGAGACCCGTGAACTACGGATTCTTATCGGATTTCTTATTCAAAAATTTCCACAAAATTGGACAATTTTTGTGGGCCTTTTTCACGAGTTAAATTTATTTCCAAAATACCCCTAAAATCTAAAATAACCAAATATACCCCTAGAGTCCAAAAAGCCTCACAACACTCCAAAAATACCTACGACTTCTGCAAAATTACAGTCATATCCTCAAATTATAAGGTTTTTACCCAACCTGACAACCTTTGGTGAAACCCTAGTTTTATTAATGCTTCGGTGGTGAGTGGAAATTAGCTTTGAGCCATGCAAACAAGCCTTCCCTCGATATCAGGACCTTTATAAAGGACCTTAAGATTTCTTTGACAGTTAAACAGAGGTGTTCAGACGTTAGGTTGATGTAAATCAACACTGACTGCGGTCAGTGAAAAAAAGTCCAACATTGGAACCCAAATCGTCTGATACGATACACACCCACGGAATAAACCCTGCACAGGCCATTTATACAGCCCCTCCATGTGCAATCCTTATAATTTTCTTCCAAAAGAATATTTTGTGATCTAACAACGGTGAAGTACCGTTTTCCCATTCCCCACTTGGATGGCATGTTAGATATGTTGGCGGGAGCCACAGTATTTTCGAAGATCAATCTGAAGAGTGGTTATCACCAGGTCCGAATTCGACACGGAGATAAATGAAAGACAGCCTTCAAGACGAAGGATGGGCTTTATGAGTGGTTGGTCATGCCCTTCGAGTTGTCCAACGCCCCTAGTACCTTCATGCGGTTGATGACTCAGGTGTTGCGACCATTCAATGGGGTGTTCCTGGTCGTCTACTTTGATGATATTCTTATTTACAATCACACTAGAGATGATCATATGGGCCACCTACACCAGGTGTCTCACCCTTCGTTGTGAGAGCTTGTATGGCAACCTCAAGAAGTGTGCCTTCATGACAGATCATGCTACTTTCTTGGGGTTCATTGTTTTCAGTGAGGGTGTCTCAGTTGACCCGGAGAAGGTTAGGGAGATCATAGAGTGGCCTGAACCACAGTCTATCCATGATGTGCGCAGCTTGCATGGCTTGACTACTTTTTACTGTCGATTCATATGTGGGTTCAGCACTGTTACGGCTCCGATTATTGATTGTATTCGAAAGGGAGCCTTTGTTTGGACGAAGGCCGCTGTTTCAACCTTTCGTGACATCAAGGAGCGGATGACCCAGACACTTATACTTTGACTGCTTGCTTTTTCGAAGGTGTTTGAGGTCTCATGTGATGCTTCTGGTGTCGCCATAGGTGGAATGTTCAATTAGGAGGGCCACTCCATTGCCTACTTCAGCGAGAAAATCATATGCATGACTACATCATGTGTGATCATGTTTAAGATTCTTGTTTGTATTTTGAGTGCTTGCATGTTGCATTTTCCAGATTTTTCATTCTACCATAGTTAAATAAAGGCTTGGCCCCTTGACCAACTATCAAGGATAGGGTTGAGGAAAGTCTCTTGTTTATTGAGCAAGGGGTCAAGTCGGAATAGATAAACTAACTTATTTGCTAAGTCTTCTGCAGGGACAGATATGCAAACAAAAGGAAAAGCAATCACAAGAGACACAAGAAGTAAATAAAACCTATTTCATTTCCATTATGTCTATCATGTATACAAAATGAGGATGGATGTCTCCTCCACCCTCCTCACCACCCTCTCTGCATGAACTCTTTGCCTCTCCCAGTCCTCCACCTCGAGGAGGAAGTCTAGGAGGATCCATAGATGTCTGCGGGGCTGCACTCCTATCGCCCTGTGCTCTCCTCTCAGCCACTACAATTCTTTGATGCTCAAAGGAGGTAACAAGAAAATCTGTGCTAGAATAAGCACTAGGCCGTCCCTCTCACTGGGTATGCTCACGCCCCCTCCAGTAGCACTCCTGTACGTCCCTCGCCCACTACTCAGCTACTCCTAGCCTAGTGCTCAAATGTATCTACTCCCTCTCTCTCTCTTTCTCTCTCTCCAATCTCTCCCACTCCCATCTCTCTCCCTCTCTCTCATGCTTCTCCCTCTCTCTCATCCTCTCGCTCCTCTCCATGTCGAGAAGGATGCACAGCTCCATCACATCCCGGGGGAGTGTTAGGTCCCTTTGCAAAGATGGGTCTGTGAATGTAGTGTTAGGTCCCTAACTATTATGTTCCTTTACTTGTTAGGTCCCTAACCAAGTGAGTGTTGGGTCCTTCTTGATTGCAAGTAAAGTTGGGATTATGCGGAGAGAAGGCCATGTAGACAAGGAGTTGATACCACTTGTTAGGACTAATGCCAAGTGTTTAGAGAGCAAGTGATACCAATTGTTAATGAGCAAACATGAAAGAAAGGTGGGTCCTACTAACATAGACAGTGCGTAGATTTTATAGAAAGCAAGCCACTCAGAAAATGACATGGGAATGCAGCCAAGGTTTGATACCAACAGTTAGTGAATAAATAGGCTTGAGCAGACAATCATTGAAGAACTAATATCACTTGTAAGGATTGAAAAATTTTCACATACCAAGTGGTAATAAACAAGCAAACAAGAGAGCCACAAATACATGATGGGACGAGCTTGTCAAAGGCACACACTATTCGGGCCTAATAGACTTGAATGTTCTATTGAGCTTGAAGCCGCTTTCCCTCCAGACTGGAGAGTTCTTCGAGTCTTCGCTCGACATTTGTCTGTCCCTCGCAAGCTAGCTCATGCTGGATGGCAACCCGCAAGGAGGGGATTTCCAGCTCAATGGGGACTATCGCTTCTGAATCGTACACCAGGGAGAAAGGTGAACAGTCCGTCAGAGTCTTGTACACTGTTCGGTACGCCCAAAGCACCTCGTACATCCTCTCTTCCCAGTCTTTCTTGTTGGAGCTAACAATTTTAGCCAAGAGAGTGCAAAGAGTTTTGTTGAAAGCTTCATCCAGACCATTGGCATGTGGATTGTAGGGAGTTGACGTCATCTAGTCAATCTTGTATTTTTCTGCCAGCCGGTAGACCTTTTGGTTGCGGAAGTGGCTTCCATTGTCCAAGATAATTCGGTCGGGGGTGCCGAACTGGAATATGATATTGCAGTGGACAAATCTAGCGATGATCTCCCCGGTGACCTCCCTTAGGGCGACAGCTTCTGCCCAGCAGGAGAAATAATTAGTTGCTGCCAAGATATACTTGCAGCTTGTGGATGAGGCGGGCAATGGACCCACGACGTCTGTTCCCCATTGGACAAAAGGCCAGCTGGGCACCGTAGGATCTAGCAGCACGGGTGGCCTCCTGGGTATCGTGGCATGCTCTTGGCACCTTTGACACGACTTAGCATACTTGCAGTAGTCGTCAAACATCATCAGCCAATAATAGTCAACCTTTTTTATTTCAATTTTCATTTTCGGCCCCGCCTGGTGCGCACCGACTGCTCCGGTATGAACCTGCTTCATAACTCTCCAAGCCTCTTCAATGGACAGGCATCGGAGGAGTAGCTTTGTTTGGCATTGGCCACAGTTCGAAATAGTATCCCATTTTGGAGCTCGTAGGAGTCCTTTATTCTGATCAGTCTAATCTTCTCTTCCCTCTACTTGGGCTGTTGTTGGTATTTGAACTATTGCATAAGAGGGTCTCTCCAGTCGGGCAGACTGACAGCTTCTACTATGACGACCTCCCATTCCTCTTCTTCTCCCAGTCCTTCTACCATGCTAGGCACCTGGCGCTGGTTGATCACTCGGATGTTGAGTGACCCATCAGGTGGAACTGCTAGCGAGCTTGCCAGCTTTGCCAGGGCGTTAGCTTGAGCATTCTCTCCTCTGGCGACGTGGCCATTAAAAATTTTGTTTCTCATTTTAATTGATCGGGTTTCTACACTGGCCGAGTTCGCTCGGCTGTCATGACAGTGGCCGAAGGTGTCAGACCTTCTGCCCAAGCAAACGACCAAGTTTACTCGGTCAATCAAATTGTCATCAGTGTCGCTCCAGCTCAACGGGGGCAGCGCCGTCACCGCAACGGCACCAACTCCAGCCACCCTCATAGGTACTGCTCCTGCTCAACGGGGGCAACGTCGCCGCCACAACGACGCCACGCCCACGGCCGGCGTCACCAGCGCCGCTCCAGTCCAACGTGGGCAGCGTCATAGCCGCAAAAGCGCAAAGCCTGCAGCGGCAGTATCTCACTCCGGCAAGACTATAATTGTCGAAAATCTCTGCATTCGGCTTCATGGAGGCGAGACGATCATGCCCCGGGACCGACACGTCCCGACTATCTCCACCTCCAACCGCTTCGAGCTCCTCCGACAAGTCCGAGAGGACAGAGCGAAATTGAAGAAGCCCGCCATACTGGCGGCAAGTCACGGTCCAATGCAGCGACCCAAACCACTTGCTCCCCGATCAAAGTCAGGGGGCAACCCAATTAAGGAGCGTCAGCTCCGTCTAAAGAAGATATGGGTCACCAAGGAGGAGGCCCGAATCATCAAGCAAGCAAGGGCGGAGGGGCCCTTCCACATGTCGGATCTTCGACAGATGCGAAGTCCGGCAAGCATTGAGACCTCGACATCCTCAAGGTCCACAACCTAGCCCCCAAGTGGGCAGAAGCGCAGAGGAGCCGGCAAGAAAGTGCTGTCGACCTCCCCTTGGGCCAGTTCAACGAACACGGACGAGGATTGCTCAGCCCAGCCCTCCACGTCCCGAGTATCTGTTTTTGACAGACTAGGGATGGCACCCAAGCCTGGCAGACAACTGCCCAGGAAGAAGCGGGTGGTTCAGGTGACCAATGACGCTGTCAAAGTGTTCACCTGCTATACTACCTCCGCCGATAAGCAACCGAAGGACACTTCGGGAAAGCTACGAGCCTCTTCAATATTTGAGGAGGTCGAGACCCGTTTCCCGAGTTCTGGCACAGACACAGCAAACAACAGCTGTCGAAAAATCTCAGCCCGATCCGACGCAGCAAGAAGAACACCAAGAAGACATCCATAGTGTCAATGGGGACAGCAACCCCGGACACGAGGAGGATCTTGGGAGAGAGGCGCAAACTCTCGCGTTGGAAGAGCTCCGACGTGAAAACATGATTGTGATTGCATTTCCATTCGTATGAGTTGTGTATGCCTTTAACCAATAAGTATATAAAAAGGTGTGGTAGGAAAGATAGGTTAGGCCTATTTGGAATGTCACCTCTTGCATGAGGAGATCCTAGATCGAACCTCCACCTCGTACCTGGTCGTTGGTTACTCTTTTCATTTGAATGACACTTGTTGGAATCTGTTTGCACACTAAGTGATTGATATTGGGTTTAAGTGAAGAGATCTCTTAGCAAGAAAGTGTTGCTACCTCTTTAGATCAGTGAGTGTAGTTTAATTTTTAATTTCGTAATTATTTTTTTAACTGAGATCCATTCACCCCCCCTCAGGCTCTTACCTGTGCACATATATGCTTGCACCATTCCCCATCAATTGGTATCAAAGCGAGACCAACACCCTGGGCCTGGGCAGCCACTTCTCTGGCCACCCAGAAGTGGCCGCCTGGATAGTGGGTGTCAGAAGCATGGGAAACACGTGAGACGGCCAGACCACTGACTGTCTGCAACCCTGGGCAGCACAATCCCTGGCTGCCCAGTAGACCTGGGCAGCCAGACCCATGGCCGCCCAGTCCTGGACACAATGGCCACCATTGTGGCCATTTCCTACAGTTTTCACTGAAAACCCCCGAAAGTCCATCCGGGACTCGATTGGAAGCCCCATTCGTCATGGGACGAAGGGGAAAACGCGGGGAATCCCTCCCCGGACCTTCCTACAATCGGGAAACCAAAAATAAACCACAAACAAGGCCTCGATCGGTCGAAAACTATCGCTCAACCCCTGGGCATGCATAAACCCCCAACAGAAAGAACACCCACACTCGGCCTTCCTGGGGTATGGATTTACAGGAAAACACACAGGAAGGAGTAGGGAAGCATCCCCCTACCTGAAACTGAGCTTTAAACCTCACCCAAACCTCGATCGCCTAGGCGGTCGGCTTCTCACGATCGTGAACGCGGTCGCTTCTGCCTCCGGTCTAGCACGCTCCTCAGCCTCCCTTCGTCGCACGCTGCCACCGTAGCTCCGTCCCAGGCCTTCCCACCGTCCATCAGCCACTGGAGGTGGAAACAGGAAGGGGAAGAGAGAAAGATGGGAAAGTGAGGGAGAGTGGGTCGAGGGAGATGAGGGAACAAAGGAGGGAGAAAGGGGGTAGGGTTTTATTTTATTTTTATTATATTATATTTATTGTTTTTCTTTCTTTCCATTTCTTTTAGAAAATCACAGGAACAATTCAGATCTCGTACTATATTGGACCACGTGTCAAGAATTGATGTTGACATTCCACGTGTCAAAGTACCAGATCTATTTTCTACCTTGGATCACGTGCACTCTTCAGTTGAGCCTCGAGCCACGTGACTGAAGTGAGAAGAAATCTTCCTGCCGTTATGAGTTCATCACTGGGTCCTTCAGTGACCAAAACCTGTCAACAGAGAAAGGCATTTAGTGAAACACCTAGTCATCATAAGTAAATAGTCAATGTGCATAGACCTTACTGCATAAAACATATATGCTTCGACCTAATATAAACATATGCACCGAATTTAATACGTGAATGTGTACTGACTTGTGAATGTGCACAGACTTGACTTGCTTAAGTGTTTATGCATGTTCTGATATGAACAAATGTGCTTCGACCTATTTATGCAGATATGAAGATCTGCACAGACCTTGCAATGTGTGTTATGAATGCATGCAAAGACTTTATAGAGCAATGTGTAAACATGCACAGACCTTACAATGCATGACTTCTACATGTGCACCGACCTCAGAGTACATGATGCAATATATGCATCGACCTTAGTATGTAGTATAGACAATGTGCACCGACGTTCATGCTATGAAAATGCATATGTGCACCGACCTTATGTGAAGGTGCTCAGACTTCATGCTTTACAAATGAGGATGTGCTCGGACTTGGTATGCTATTGGTGAGAAGATGCACAGACCTGTTATGCTACTAGTGAAGACATGCACCAACCTTAGTGTGCAACAATAACAATGTGCATCAACCTTGGCTGGTGCTTGGCAAGACTAGCATCGACCTTAGCTGTCTTGACAGCCAACTAGCATTGACCTTAGCTCCTTTGACAGCCAACTAGCATCGACCTTAGTGCTTTGACAACCAACTAGCATCGACCTTAGTTGCTTTGAAAGCAAACAAGCATCGACCTTAGTTTTATGAAAACCAAAACTAGCATCGACTTGTATGCAATATGCATTGACCTCTATCTGTTTGATTATATGCATAAACAATGAAGTGCATCGACCTGTCATCAATCTGAATGATTATGATGACAACATTAAATCCAATGCACACAAATCAATCCATAGCAATCAATCCTCATTAATGAACAGTGCAATGATCAAATGCATAACCAAGTGCATATTACATCATCATTTAATTTATCATGCAAACACATGATGACTCATAGTGTTTGCTATCATCAAAATCACAGGGACACAACAGTCAAACCAGACTCGTTCCCATTGGGATTTATTTCTGTTCTTTTATTGAAATTGTCATAAACTCGGCATACATTTGCACGGGTTTTGTATCCGTCTTTGTCACGCTTCTAACACGGACCTCCGTCTGAACACAATATGGTCGGTAAGCGACCGACACGATTTAAGCATTCTCACCCCATCGAGGGGCATGTTCACGCAACTCACGAATTTCAGTACTCCATTTCATTAATGTAAAATTCATGGCCGTAGGGCCCCTTTTTCAGACAACTAATCAAGGGTTTTCCCCTCTCCGAGGGGATGTAATTAACGTCATGACCTTCATGGCATGACGGGTTTCTTATCCCGACATGACACACATAATCATCTGATTAGTCAGATCGAGCGCACCAAGGGCTTCCTTGAAGTCTAAATAAATCGTCACTTTGTGACTGGCACACCCTCGCACAAATAAACCAATTAAATGAATGAATAAATGAATTGAACGAATTAAATAAAAGAACTATCCCAAAAGTGCATCCACAGGAGTCGGGGACCCGGGGCAAAAAGCCCGTGTCAGGTGTTGGCAGAGTTGGGGACTCAAGGGTCAATGACCGAGTAGGTCTTTATTGCTAGAGGCGCAGAGGGGCCAACTGCCTGTATGGGCAATCGCCGGACTGGGCTGCTTGTTGGCTATGGCAATGGGGCCCAAGGAACAGGGTGAGCAGAGAGCTGAGGCAGAGTGGCCGAACACAATTGGGGTTGCCATCCATACCTGCTCAGGGTGAAAGGCAATGACGATTGGACCGTAGGTCACTATTGCCACCGGTCTGTTGTTGTTGTTGTTGCTGGTTCAAGTTGGTCACTCGATGACGACCGGTTGCATGCTACATGCTGGACGGGGGCCCTCCTCTTTCTCTCTGATAAGAAAAGGTGAGGGCATTGCGGCGTACACTTGACATGTGCGACTCTTCTTCGACAGAAAGAAGAAATGATGGGACATCGAAGCACTAATATTTTTTTATTTATATTTATATCCTTAGTTTACATTTATAACCTTGGGTTATTGGGTTTGTAATTATATGGCATGATAAGCCAAAGGGTTAGTCATTAGGAATAATTAGGTTTCTTTGCAAAAAGGCCACGTAGGCCCGGTGGGATCCCCACCCTCTCTCCCATTGGGCCACCTAGGCTCACTAGGGCCCCTTGAGTTGGTCCATGGTCCAAGTTGGACCAGCCCCCTTCCTTGACCCCAAGGGGAGGTGAGTTATCCTAACCTATTATCAAAGTGGGCCTTTGGGAATGAATTTACACTAGAAATGAATCTAGATAAGTACACATGTATTTGGAAGTTTGGTTTGCCGTGTCGGTGCGACTCAGACCGAATTGGCTATATTGCATTATACCAGGGCCAGAATGAGATGATTGAATCAACCCGACTCAGCTTCAAGTCAGCCCAAGTTGGTCCAAGGTGGTCCAAGTCAAATTGACTTGTATCGTACCAGGGCTGGTCCAAGCCAATCCAGATTTCTGATCCGGCAAACCTTGCTTGGAAGTGCAAGCATAATAACACCCTTGGAGGGGCAAACCCCCCACACAATGCCACAAATGAACAAACTAAAGCAATCTCTAAGATGATTCAGAAGAAGCAAATGAGTGCACTGGACCCCTTGAGATCTTGGAGTTGCCAATGAAGTACAAAGGTGAACATTTCTTCAGGGAATATGCAAGTGAGATAACAAAGGAGTGATGGACTTCTTTCTAGCCTTTGAGGTGTGTCTTGCGTCAAAACCCCTATTTATAGAGTTCTCTACAAACCAAGGAAGGAAGGATTGGGGATCAGGATCGGATCGGCCGGTCCCAAACCGATCTGGGTTGGGTGGATCAACTGATCCCAAGTCCAATCCAAGCCTACCCTTTTTTGTGTTTTGTTGAGGTTCATTTGAGTTTTACATGCTTTTAGAGGGGTCTTTACTAACTTTGGTCGAGACTTGAGGGTTTCTTCCTTCCCCTATGCCTATGCCGACGATGGATCTCCCCCTTGCATGGTCAAATGGACAAAGGACGAGGAGGCTGCTCCGGCGACCGGTGGTGACGTGGATGGCAGGTGGCGATGACAATAACAGTAGGTAAGTTCTTCTTTTCTTTTTTTAGGAAAAATACATGTATACCCCTAAATCTTTTAATATTACCCCTATACCCTACCTTTATGACATTTAGCCCAATACCCCTCATATCTCTTAGCCCAAGTTACTATTCCCCTGAGGTCATCCTGCGTTAATGGTGATAACTTACTCATGTTAGATCACCATTTTGCCCCCAGTTTTATTGTGTGGGTGGGTGGGTGCGTGCGTGCGTGCGAGAGAGAGAGAGTGAACGCCGGAGGTCGTGTCGGCAGTAGCGGTGGAGGTCGTGGGAGGGGGGAGAGAGAGTGCAAGACAAAGAAGAGAGAGAGAGAGAGAGAGAGATCGGAGTGGAAGGTGGCGGTGGCGGGGGAGGGAGTCAAAAGTTTTCTTAAAATTTATAAACACCCAATTCACCCCCCTCTTGGGTGTCATTGATCGCGGGACTTCAATCTTCGTACCCGCCTCTCCACCAAAGAGAAGAGAAGAAGAGAAAGAAGAGTCATAAGGCAGACGTGATCTTTGTTCCGTCTCTCCACCAAAAGAAGAGAAGAAAAAATCACGAGACAGATGTGGTCCTCACACCTGCCTCTCCACACAAAAAAAAGAGAAGAAGGGAGAGAAGTGTTACGAGGCAGACGTGGTCTTCGCACCCATCTCTTCACACAAAGGAAGAAGAAAGAAAAAGAAAGAAGATCTCGAGGTAGACATGATTTTTTACCTTCGGCCTTTGGCCATCTGCCTGATAAACCTCTCACATGGTCGGCGTCACGACCTTTCGCCCGAACCAAGGGCATTCTACCGACGGGGCATTAAACTGACCAGTATTCCACCGACGGGGCATTAAATTGACTACTATTTCTACCAACAGGGCGTTAAGCAGACTACCACTTCCACGGACAGGGCGTTAAATAGACTACTATTTTCGCCAATGGGGCATTAATCCGGTTACCACTTCCACCGGCGGGGCGTTAAACTAACTACTATTTTCGCCAATGGGGCATTATGTCGACTACCACTTCCGCCGACGGGGCATTAAGCCGACTACCACTTCTGCCGACGGGGCGTTAAACTGACTACTATTTCCACCAACGGGGCGTTAAGCCAACTACCACTTCTGCCATTGGGGTGTTAAGCCGACTAGCACTCCGCCAGCAGGGCGTTAAACTGACTACCAGTATTCCACCGACGGGGCATTAAACCAACCACCATTTCCACCAACTGGGCATTAAGCCGACTAGCACTCCACCATCGGGGCGTTACACTGACAAGCCAGTCCGCCAACGGGGCGTTACACTGACAAGACACTCAGCCAATCAGGGCTTTAATCTGATAGATGTTCAGCCAATCTAGGCTTTGATCCGATAGATGTTCAGCCAATTGGGGCTTTAATCTGACAGATGTTCAGCCAATCGGGGATTTAATCTGACAGATGTTCAGCCAATCGGGGCTTTAATCCGACAGATGTTCAACCAATTGAGGCTTTAATCTGATAGATGCTCAACCAATCGGGGCTTTAATCCGATAGATGTTTAGCCATCGGGGCTTTAATCCGATAGATGATCAGCCAATCGGGGCTCCAATCCGATAGATGCTCAGCCAATCGGGGCTTTAAAAAGGATAAGAAGTCGAAAGAGAATGACAAGAAGTCAGGATCGACTGCACCAACTAAGGCAGCCTGCAAGTTCTGTGACAGACCAGGTCACAAGATGGAAGAGTGCTGGTGCAAGTTAGGCACTTGTTTGTGATATGGAAGCATGGACCCTTGGATCCCCGAATGTGCCCTCATTTCAGAGCAAACTCCATCCAAGAAGCGGCAAGGGAGTCAGAAGTGGCAGGACAGGCTCCAAGCTCTTCAAGAAATGGAGACTGAGGCCACTGAGGAGGGTGTTATTGTTGAAGGTCCTCTTGCTATTCTTTCCAAGCCAGCTTTCATACTTTTCGACACTAGAGCAACTCATTCATTTATCTTTTAGAATTTTGCTAAGTCTCTGCCTATAAAACCTGTGTTAATGGACTCGCCCCTGGTAATTACAACCCCTATTGGTTTGGGGTCAAAAATTAACTATTTTTATCCCTCTAGTGAGGTTTTGGTTAGTGATCATAATTTATCTGCTGATCTAGTATGCATGGAGATGAAGGATTATGATGTAATCCTAGGAGTAGATTGGTTAGCTAGATATGGAGCTAGCGTTTAGCTAGACACGGAGCTAGAGTTCATTGCAAGTCTGGATTGGTGTCTTGTACTCGACACCCAGGGCTTTTCTTTTCTGGCTCTCGATGTTCTATGTCCGTGCCACTCATTTTGGCACTTCGAGCTAATAAGTTGTTAAGGAAAGGGTGTCAGGCATTCTTGGCCTTGGTCACTTTGATCGAGAAGAAGGAGTTAGAGTTGAAGGACATCCCTATTTTCTGAGATTTTCTAGAGTTGTTCCCTGAAGTTTTGTCAGGTCTCCCTCCAGAAAGGGAGGTGGGTTTCTCTATTGATTTAGTTCCTATGCGACACCAGTTTCTAGGGCTCCATACCATATGTCCCTTGCGGAGTTGAAGGAATTGAAGGAGCAATTGCTGGAGTTGCTAGAAAAAGATTTTATTCATCCTAGTACATCCTCGTGGGGCGCTCCTGTACTTTTTGTAAGGGAGAAGGATGGTTCATTGAGACTCTGCATTGACTATCACTAGTTGAATCAGCTTACTATTAAGAACATGTGCCCGTTGCCAAGGATTGATGAGCTGTTCGATCAGATATCGGGAGCACAGTATTTTTCGAAGATTGACCTCAGATCAGGGTATCACCAATTGAGGATAAAGGATGAGGATATCTTTAAAACAGCATTCCGAAATAGGTATGGGATGATTAATAAATAGTATTAAATTCACTTATTCCTAGTCGGAATTAACAGGTGTTACAGAGATGTTGCTGCTGGGAGGGAGTGCCTCTTGTGTGGCTAGGCGTCGGCTGAGATGCGGCCACCAATGGCGAAACTTCGAGGATTTGGCCATTATTTTTCGATGTCTCGGGAGGGACTTCGGCCTGCCTAGAAGTAGGCGCATGTGCATTCTTTTCATTTAGTTGCTTCTTCAATGTTTCAATCTCTTGTCGGTATTCTTGCAACAGCATCAGTACCGCAAGGTCATGTATAGACAGATTGAGGGTGACACCTCTTTTTTCAGCTGGGGCTTCTTCAGATGATGAGGACGGCCTCCCACCGTCATCTTCAACTATGATTACATTGACGGTGGTGACCGTCACAGCCTTATTTAGGCTGGTTTCTTCAGCGAGGGTCTGCAGTGCCTCGCCTGGCTGAGCTGGAGCCCTGGGCCGAATCCGCTTGGGCACCCAAATATGCTTGAATTTGGTTGGCTTTGGAGCCAACCCCACCCTTGATTCGGACCTACAGCGGTTCGGCTTCTCTCAGGCCAGTGCTTGAAAAGTGTTGTGCAATGGCATAGTTGGAATTGCGCTATCAGGCGTGATCTTGGCCTGTCGGCCATTTAGGAAGACCTGGACGCCTCCGATGAGTATGGATTTGCCCGAGGTAGAGAGCCGGCTTCGTAGTGTGCCAACGTTCTTCTTGGCTGCCCTCCTGGCAGCCGGGGTGTGCCTCCCATTGCTTGAGGCGAGGTGGTGAGTATGGTGGATGTAGTTGCCCACCGCTTCGGTCTTCTTCGGTGTTGTCGTTGCAATGGCGATGGAGTTGTTCTCCTAGACGTCTAGGAGATCCACGACGGCCACCCCCAAAAAGTTGGGGAAGCCAACAATAGGTGGGAAGCTGTCGAATTGAACTGGCACTACAAGGTAGCCATACTCGGCATGGCTGGCGATGACGAGCGGACCAAAGGTGACTGCCATCACGTTCATTGCAATTCAACCCTACAATTTCAAACTGACAGAGTTAGAATTTTAAGAAGAGGCCATGAGGCCCCAAATCTTGACGAGAAGATGAAAGGTGATCCAGTCCCACCGGGCGTGCCAACTTGTGGAATGCACTAAATTTCTTGGATAAAAATATCGGGTGTTTTTTTTTATTTGGGATTATCTGTTTATCTAGTGCGAGGGCGTGCCAGTCACCTAGGTGACAATGTGTCGGTGTTTTCCAAATTAAGCCTCGATAGATTAGATTGCTCATGAGCTCCTTAATATATATATATATATATAACGGTCAAGAAATAATAACTCACTTCTCGCTTCTCTATTCACACCCCCAATAATATGTTCATTCGAGACTGAGAGACTTATCGAAGAGTGACCTGCAACGACTAGTGGAAGGTCAGAAGAAATTTTTGGAGTTACCGTAGGAGACAACCCTTCAACGGTCAAGTCAGGTAACGGTGGATGTTGGAAAGTGGGAGAGATAGAGAACGGGAGAGTTGAAAGGGAGGTTTTTTTTCATACCGCTTGGTCGTTGGACCGGGGTCCTACTTATATCATCGTCGGGAGAGTTGCCATTAGGTTGCCATGGTCGTAGGAGACGTGAGCAGTCCAACTTTGCATACTCGACGAGATAGGGAGGTATGGGCGTTGACTTACCGTCTCCCGCCAGAGAGGTAACTCCGCCATTCATGCGGCAAGGGCGCCAATCATTAATGAGGTAAGGTTCGTCGAAGAGGGTGTGAGCATGCACTGGCAGGGAGAATGGCGTGGGTGGCGACACCAGACTAGGCGCCATTCGGCATTAATGCTCCACGGCAGTTGTATGTTGTGGTCGCTACCGGAGAAGGCGCACGCGAGTATGGAGATTGTGCTAGGCCACTCAAGTGGCGCAGGGGGGTTGTGGAGTGGGGCTCCCATGATGGGCAGGCGGATGGGCGCTTACTGGATTGGCGAGATGGGCCCTCCTCACTAGCCCCCCACTCCCGTACAGTGAGGGCGCTCAGCGCTCGGTACGGTGCGCGGGAGGACCTCAGGCCTTTTCTTGCCACAGGAGAGAGAGTGAGAGTGGTGTTTGGCCTCCACATCCGGCGCCTCGGGTTCAGAGTGCGGAGTTTTAAATGCCCCGCCAATAGCCCATCGAACCGTTGAGTGTCGATGTCACCATCACGATGGTGTAGCCCTCATCCGTTATAGGGGTGCAAGACTAGATGGTGAGGGGCCTAGGGATCTCTCGCCCATTCGGGGAACGGTGGCGATCGGCCCACGTGCAGATGGCATAATCTAGGGGTGAGCATATTCAGGTCCAACCCAAAAATCAAACTGAACTGATAGATTTGGTTTGGTTTGGTTTGGTTTGGGTTGGGCTGAAATTTAAAAATTTTCAATTTGGATTCAAACTGAATCATATTCAAAATTTTGATTTGCTTTAATTTTGATTTTCGAGAAACCAAACTGATGCATCTGTGGATGCACTTAAATTCACTTGGTATTCTGTTCATTTGTTAGGTGGTTTATTGAGATGGACTTATTTGGTTTGTTAAGTGCGTGGGCGTGCCAGTCACCGAGGTGACAATTTATTCGGGCTCTGGGGGAACCCATGGTGCACTCGATCTGACTTCATCAGGTGATTGTGTGATTTGGGTCGGGACCGAATCCCGCTATGTCATAAAGGTCACGACGCCATTTACATCCCCCATACGGGGGAACACCCTTGATTAATTGTCAAAATTAAGGGCCCCGCGGCCAAGAAAATTAAAACTAATTACGTAAACAGGGTAGGAATAAATCACACTAGGGGCTTGTGCCGAAACACGG
The DNA here is from genome assembly GCA_024336825.1 of Amorphophallus titanum. NCBI lineage: Eukaryota > Viridiplantae > Streptophyta > Magnoliopsida > Alismatales > Araceae > Amorphophallus > Amorphophallus titanum. The sequence continues at coordinate 2,797,297 of JANBPO010006516.1, forward strand.
GGAACCAGGCATGTTGGTCACTCATAGTCCTTTTCATGTTCAGACGGGAGTCCATGGCGAGAATGCAGTGAAAATCGAGATAAATCCACTTAAATGTCTATCGAGTGCATGGCAATTTTGTTGTTTCAAGGAGCGGTAAAAGCTCAATTAAATCCTGGTCAGAGCAATCAGAAACTGATAAGTTTAATGACCCGGTGCAAGATCAAGCTATGACTACACTATGGTGGGCCCCCCGCGGTCGAAGCTAGACCTACACAGGCGTCATTGATGTTTCCGGTGCCAAAGGGCAATGGGAGGCTATTCCGGGATCGGATCCCAGAACCAATGTGCATTCAAAGGGAGCAGATTATAGGCCAAGGACGCGGGTCAGACAATGACCACGGTCAGGTGAACCTGAGGTCTGAGCGCGACCTACAAGGGCCCTATTGATATCCCTAAATGTAGGGTCCGGGGATGACGAGAGCCGTCTTGTTCCATTCAGATTTTTGTTGGTCATTCGTAGACCACCTCATGCTCGAACGAAGGTCTGTAATAGAAACGCGATGGAAACTGAGATAAACCCGTTCAAATGTCTGCCGGCTGTACGGTGATTTCAATGATAGGTCAGAAAGGATCCTGCCTAAGAATCAGATCCGGTTTAATCAGAATGTCGGCCCGAGGCAAGGTCGGGTCATGGCCATTTCAGGCTAATTCCCGAGACTTAGGCACGGCTTGCAGGGGTAGCATTATTGTTCCTTCAGCACTGGGTCATGGGGAGTCGGGGCTGCAGTGTGAGTTTTATTATGTATTTCTTCATTTGGGGTCCCCTGCTTATATGTCTTTTGTTGTTTTATTTCCCCTTTCTTTTTTACGCATTTCTTTTTTTCGGTGGTTTTGTTCACAGGTGTTTTGACTCTTTAGTTCGTATTTTTGTACCTATTTATTTTTTGTACGTTTTTGGTTGTATTTTATATTTTGTACGTATTAGGTCGTATTTGGTGTATATTTGGCATGTATTTTGGGTTGTATTTTGGTTTGTATTATTTTGAGATTTCAAATTTCAAATGGGTTCAAATTCAAACTCCAAGGAGGAAAAATAGAGTCCATAGATTCAAATGGGTTCAAATTCAAACTCCAAGGAGGGAAGTTGAAGCTAATAGATTTCAAATTTCAAATGGGTTCAAATTTAAACTCCAAGGAGGGAAAATTGAGCCCATAGATTCAAATGGGTTCAAATTCAAACTCCAAAGAGGGAAGTTGGAGCCCATACTCTATATATTGTCATGTATTCCCCCCCTTGAGGGATTTTAATGAATGAATGAATGAAAATTTTAGAGAATCCAACAGTTGCCATGGGCACCCCCTCTCTCTCTCTTTAGTTCTTCATCTTCTTCCTCCTGGATCCAGGGTGTGAGGCCCTTCTTTGAGAGTGATTCCCAATTCTATCTCTTCCTCTGGGTACCAGGTTCGATCACCGCCACTGCCGCCTCCGTTCGTGCCGCTGTTGAGCCACCACAGGCCATTCTTCGACCTGCTATCCTAGTTGTCTGCCTGTAGAGTTAGGCCGCAAAGATCAGGTTGGAATTCCATATTCCCATCCTCAAATCCCCTTCACCTCTTCACAACTTTTCTTCCTCTGCCTGTTCTCTACCTCTCCTAAACATCTTGTGCCCTAATTCATCCTGTATCAAAAGTTATCTTCATAGGCCTTTTCACTGCGCGGGCTATCTTTGTACAATTCTACCCAGACCAAACCCCTGAATATCAAGCTGGTAGCCCAACTTCCTGTCCTCAAATCTCATCACACTCTTCACAACTTTTCTTCCCCTCCCTGTTCCCCAACCTCTCCTAAAGACTCGCCTCAAAATTCACGCTGAAAAAAAACTTCTCTTTGGAACCCTTTTGGTCACGCAGACTGGCCTTGTGCAGCCCTAGCGGGATAGTGTTCAAGCCACTCCAAAGAGACGACCCCCAAATCATCTCAGAATGACCTGAGATTTTGAGAATGGCTTACACACATCCTAAACCCCTCTCCAGAATTTCTTGCAAATTTTATAACCCTTTTTCCCTGCTTGCCACGTCCACCTTCACCCCCTCAGCTCTGACTGCACTGAACTACAGAACTGAGACTAGTCTGTTTGCCCCTCCCACGTCCAAAACCTCCACTACACACCACCCCTCCTTTGCTACCCAGTCATCCCACATATATCAGCTATCCACCAGAGAAAACCCTGCCCCATTCGCCTCCAGGAAGCCCCGGTTCCAGCCCCATCTTTGGTCCCCTGTCCAGCTGCCAGCAGATTGTCCAGATTGCGCAGGGTCTACTTCAAAATTTGCCAAGACTACCACAGTGCTCCGTTGCAGTCGCCAAACGACCGGCGTCCCTAGAACATTCTCACCAGTGTCTGTGCCAAATTTCGTGAACAACGGATGACCAGAAGGCCACGCCCCAAGCCCCTCTTCCTGCTGTCCACTAGTGCCAGTGCAGATCGGACTGCAGTCTGCCCACTACTCGTGATCTCGCTGGAGGACCACATCAGCACAGTCAGCTTCCAGCTACTTTGCTGAGGCTCGTCATCCACTATAGTGTACCTCCAGGGACGTTGGTGCCTTCCTCAGCCTTCGTGACACACCATCCTTGATTTTGGTCCCTGTTCGTACCGGTTCGCAGTGGTTCGTGGACAATGAGCTACACCGACCCATGGCCCGTCACCCCACTTCGCACGACCCCTGGATCGCTATGTAGCCTTTTACCTCCTTGCGAGGAGTGGGATTTGTTTGGGTTGTACCTATTTAGATCTTGTACCAGGTGGTTGTGTGACTTGGTCGGGCGTCTTCCCCACGCCCCGAGCATGGAGGTATGCGTACACATCCTTGTTTGGTCTCTACTTGCTAGTTTAGTATATTCTCTAGCGCCGCTGCTTGTGGGATTGTTAGGATTCTTGATGCGGGATGGATGACGACCGGGCTAAGACATACGACAGACTCGGACTGTGGCCAGCACTAACACGCTAAAGGAAAGCTGGGCGACTGACCACCGCGGTGCCCTCCGGGTGGCGACGTCTCTTAACAGCAACTCTAGGTAGCCCGACGATCGTCCCTTGCGAGGGAAATGTGGGGATCGCAGCGGTTAAGGAACCGCCGTCGCCTAGGGTGGTGCAGTCCGAGCTCGGTGCTTGATTGGAGCTAAGGAACGAGCACTCACAACTCACAACCACGGCAATTTGAAGCTAGCTATCGGCCCTAATCTCACAAACGCAGCATATATGATAATATACTAAACCAGTAAAGTAAGAGAGGAACGAGCACGTACCTCCACGACTAGGCGTGGGGAAGAATTCCCGGCCGAATTCGAACAACCCCAATACACACAACGGTTAAAATTACAATTGCAAAATTTAATGCCCACTCCATGCAGGGAGGTATAGGGCTACAAATGCCAAATTTAGGGTCGCTGGAACCCGGGTTGACGGGCCACACTCATAGGAGGCGAGGGACGTGAATCGGAGCCGATCCGAACGACAATTGGGTATCGATCTAGTTCTGTCCACGCTGGTCGCCCTGCGCAGCGATCTTCTGGAGGTTGGTATGCCCAGATCCAACGTCCGATTGGAGTGCCGTTTGTTGGAAAACGTAGGGGACTTGCTGAAGTTTGTCCACGCCGAAGGGCGCGGTCAGGTCCTTTCAGATTTGGGCGCAGCAGTGACTGCACCGAGCCTCTGGTTTTGCTCATATAGAACTGCACATGAACAGAAATAATTATGGAAAAAATAGCTGCCGATGTCCGATCGAGGCACCTCTTATTGCAGATCGTCGGTGACGTCCAGAGGAAGGAGCACTCCGAAGATCTCACACAGCGCTGGTCTGGAGGAGACGGGGCAGACTCTGGAAGTCGGCTCTGATCCTGAGCCGGATCTGCTCAGATCTCTTGCGCGATCTCACGAGAGTAACCGTCACGGACAGGACTGACCTCCGATTGAGGCGAGACCAGAGGCAACGCAAAGAGGACGAAAAATCCTTCGATCTCTCTGAGAACCAGCTTCAGATGGCATAGGAGGCAGGCTGGAGAAACTAAAAGATAGTCACCTCCAGATCTGGGCAGTAAGCCGGGACAGATCCGCGCGCCTTCACGAAATGAATTGTTGCTGTGGCTCCTGAACTCCGATCGACATGAAACCAGCGCTGAAATTCTCCTAACTCACAGAGATATCACTGGGATATTTTGTGGAGGAAGAAGATAAGAAGAAGAGGGGGATACTGGGGCGAGTCTCACGCCCAAGAACTATCCCGTCACAGGACTGAACCAAGGGAATCTCACCCAAGGGAACACAAAGAGAGTCACTCTCTAATGCAATTTTCTCTCAACCAATTTTCATTAACTTCTTCAATTACACTATGAATGTTGTCACAACCCACATATAGAAGACATGGACCATCTATTCCTCTTCAGTGAGATTGCCTCGCAGCTCTGGCGGTGGATCCTGCCTCTTGTTCAATCTAACATCATTCTTCATTCTCATATTACCACCAGACTATGGTCCTTCTTGGAGAACTGCAATACTTCTTTGCCCCATGGCTGTATCTCTCTCTATAGCCTACTTCTCATGCTCTGGGAAATATGGAAAGTGAGATGTCTGATGCGCCACAAGCACGCTCGACCTACTGTTCAGAAAATTATCCAAGATATTCAGTCGCTGGTTACCGTGGCTGTTCAGAATACTATCTTCACTGTGGCACCCAGTGCTCAACAACTTATGGCTATCTTTTCTTTCGGGTATGTTCCTTCCATTAAAATGAAGGTGCCGATTACTGTGAAATGGAACCCACCCACTGACGGCCTATGTCTCAATGTTGATGGAGCTTGCAAAGGGAGCCCGGGACCATGTGGGGGAGGCGGATGCATTAGATACTCATCGGGTCGCATTATTATCATGTTCACACATTCATATGGCATGGGAAATAGCCTGATCGCCGAAGTAAGGGAGCTATGCGATGGCCTTCGGGTGGCTGCTGAATATGGTTAAAGCTTTCCGCCATTCAGTCTGACTCTGCCACTCTGGTGTGCTCTATCAGGAACAACGTCCCTCCCTCATGGGACACCATTCGGTGGTGGCAGGTGGCGGTTGACCTCCTCCAAGCTCATGCTGGCCCACTGGTTCATGTATACAGAGAGGCAAATCGTGTCACGGATAGCCTTCACACACATGCCTGCCTCTCCTCCACTAGCTCTATTTTTCACTCATTCACTGAATTACCCAGGATCTGTCAGGGCAATGTTGTGCTTGATAGTTCCAGGCTCTCTAGTATTAGATTTGTCTAATAGTTATACTCTTGTACTCGTGCACTCTCGGGGTTACTTTCCCTCTTATGGTTTCATCAATAATATTTTGGTGACAGATTGAGCGCCTGGGGGAGTGGTTCTCTCCCCTCTCCTGGAGGGGGGTGCACTCGACTGGCTACGCACTCTGTTGCTCCTTTGATTTTAAAAAAAAGTTTCTTAAGATAATTTGAATCTTGCTATAAACCCAACCATTTTCCCAGTTTGATCAAAACCCTAAAGCTCCTTCACGCATGGTCACCCTCATCCGTTCGAACATTCTGATGGGTTTTTGTATTGGGCCTATTTCCTAATTAGCACCCTTTATCCCCAGCCAACACTACCCAGTCTGAGACGAACCTATAGCTGCAAAGTGCTCTCGACTCTTCACCCTGGGCTTTAGGAATACAGACTCCTCTCCGACATGGAACGAAGGTCTTCGGATTCAATACGATGTAAATAAACACCGATTGCTTGCGGTCAATGGGGAAAGACATCCTGTACACGACTCTCCACGGTCACCTACGCACTCGCACCAACTGAACCATTCTTCCCTCCACGTGTCACTCACCCCCTGAGTCCACGTGCCACGCCCTGGCGGTGCATCCCCAGTTAAACATTCAGTTCCACGGGTGATTGTCAAGAAATTGACTGGCACGCCCGCATCCCAGCCACGTTTCCCCTTAACCTGAAAACTTCCCGTGTCACTCGATCTCCCCTCGACTCTCCATAAAAGGTGAGTGCACGGTGCCGCTTTGAGATGGATATGGTCATGAGAGGGGGTGCCCGAGGCCCATTACCTTCCGGCATCTCTCCCGTAGCTATATCCTACCCCTCACTCCGGTCACCGCACACACCGCCCCGGACCCACTGGTGACATCCGACAAACCCCCGTGGCGAAACAATGGCATAGATAACTATATATAACAGAAAATCATAGGGCTTGATTTGGTTGATGTTTGGCGTGAACAATAGCTAGATCACGGTTCTCCAATGACTACCTTCTAGAAGGTCGTGGTTGGTCAGGCGACTGCGACTTCAAGTCGCGGCTCTTGGGTCGATCTCTATCTCTCTACCGTTAGACAAAGGTAATATCGACTTTGTAGGACCCATGTCTATGGCAAATAGAGATGCAAACTAGGCTAAAACTGAAAGGGAAAGCATGCTATCATGTGAACAATACATGAAAATGGCAGGTGATCAATAAAAGTTGTTATCTTTTCATTAACTTTACTGGGACAGTATGAACTAAGAAATCCTATTGCACGATCATAATAAAACTTGAAATACGTCATGCACGATGCATGAAATCAAGTAAGACCAGAGGACTTTTACTCCTAATATGATGTTTAAGCCGATTATGAGACAGCTTACCTTTGGGGTTTGTCCTAGACTTCGAATTTCTCACCGGAAGGGAGCTCTCGTTCCTGTGCTTCCTACGTCGAAACAACAGCTTTTGTACGCTCTAACTCCTGGGTTGATCATCCTCCTAACATGAGATTTAGAGAGATGTTAGAAGATACTAAAGGGAACAAAAGTCCTAAAGAAAGAACTTGGAGTAATCCTCCTCTGTGTGCGTAGAACTAGCCCACGGGGAGGTCGGCCGCACCTTTTTGTCGGCTCCTCAGCGCTTTTGCCCCCGTAGGGGCTGAGTTGTAGACCCCGGAGAGACTGAGGCTTCAGTGCTTGTCGGAATCCACATTTGCTGAAGATTCGACATGCAGAAGGGCTCCTCCGCCCTTGCGTGTCTTATGATTCGGGCCTCCTCCTTGGTGACCCATATCTTCTTCAGGTGGAGCTGGCGCTCCTCCACTGGGTTGCCCCTCATCCTTGGGCGGGGAGCTCGTGGCTTGGGTAGCTGCAGGGGACCCTGAGTTGCCGTCGGTACGGGGGGCTTCTTCTTTTTCGCTTCGTTCTCCCGAACTTGTCGGAGGAGCTCGAAGCAGTTAAAGGTGGGAATGGTCGGGATGTGACGATCCCGTGGCAAGATCGGCTCGCCTCCATCAAGCCGGATGCGGATGTCTCCGATAATTACAGTTTTGTCGGAGCGAGATGCTGCCGCTGCAGGCTGTGTACCCTTGCGGCTACGGCACTGCCCTCGTTGAGCAAGAGCAGCGCTGGCGACGCCTGCCGTAGGCTTGGCGTCATTGTGGCGGCGACACTGCCCCCGTTGAGCAGGAGCAGCCCCTCTGAGGGTGGCCGCTGTAGAACTGGTGCCGTTGCGGCTATGGCGTTGCCCTCGTTGAGCAGGAGCAGCGCCCATAGTAATCTGGTTGACCGAGAAAACTCTGCCATTTGATGGGACAAAGGGCCTGACACCCCTAGTCCGCGTGGAGTTGGCCGGGCGAAGCCGGTCGGCTACTGTAGTAGAGGGCCTGACACCCCCAAGAGCTGACTTGTCGGCCGAGCGGACCTGGCCAGTTGCTGAAGTGGAGGGCCTGACACCCTCAGTGGTTGTCTTGTAGACCGGGCCGACCCGGCCAGCTGCTGGGGCCGAGAGCCTAACACCCCCGACAGTTGTCTTCTTGACTGGGCGGACCCGGCCAGTCGCTGAAGCCGAGGATCTGGCACCCCCGATGGCTAGCTTGTTGGCCGAGCGGACTAGGCCAGTTGCTGAAGTGGAGGGCCTGACACCCTCAATGGTTGCTGCAGGCGTGGCTGGGCTGACCTCAACCACGGGTACAACGCCCAAGAAGAAGGGCGAACCGACGACCGCTGGGAAGTCGCCGAAGACGAGTGGGGTCGCCAGGTATCCGAACCTGGCGTGGTTGGCAATGACTTGAGGGCCGTAGGTCACAGGGTGGACCATGAGTTTTTTTCCCAATGCTCTATAAAATCCTATTTTGTCTATTTTTGGGCCCACGTTGACTCTTTGTAACCACCAGATAGAGACAAAAAGGATACGGTGGCTGGAGCTGGTTGTGTGCTCATAAAACGAGGCCATTGACCTAGACTTTACACGATCTATAGTCTTCTTATCCACGCACACTCTCGAGCTGGTATGCGAACCATTTTTGTACCGGACTGAGGCTTGGATGAGATGGTGGCAGGGCCCATGAGACATGGTGGAGGGCGCAACCCCCAAAGGGAGTTCACACCCCCTAGGGTGTGGCCGCACCTCGGGCGAACTCCCCCGGGTGGGGTGGCCGTCGCGTGGAGTTGGCCTAGGTGACCTCCCGTGGCCATTTGGCAGTGTCCTTTGAAGAACTTGGGCTGAAGGAGTGTTGGGATTGACCCATGCGGGTCAATCATTTGATATTGTCGCAATTGCTCGCAAGCTATTCGTGAAAATTCTCGACACACCTAGGGTCGTCAAACGGCTGGTGTAACTGAACGGAGGGCCTCGAATTTGTCCTCGGGCTGAGGGTGAGAGCTCTCGGGACCTGGGAGAGTACGTTTTGGGTGCGTGGGCCCAGCCTTATGACATATGCTGCGTTGTAAGGCGGGTTGACAGGGTAGCCCCAGGTTGGCCCGGGAGCTGAAAGTGAATGGCACATCGTCGCTTATCTGAGGGTCGGGGGTGGCCCTGACTTGCTGGAGGGTTGTCGTAGAACACGACTGGAGTGCTGGAGCCGCAGGTTGGCCGTCGGCTTGCTGTGGAATGGCTGGAATATGCGCGCCCGCAAGGTGTTCGGGAAAATTCCCAGCACATGTGTGTGGGCCGCATGAGCGTGCTATGGGTTTCTAAAGCCTATGGTTGACCAAGATAAGTCTTCCTTTGACCTTAGAGAGCTGGAGGGAGGTATCTTGGGGGCAAATCTTGGCCTCTTTGCTAGGTACCACGTGCCGTGGCTTGTGGTGGGACGCCCCCGGGTTGGCTCGGGTGGCTCGGTTGAAGGCAAAAACCCACATAGTGGGTGATCGGGGGTGACCCCAATCAATTGTTGACGATGCCATTGGTCACGACAAGCTGGTTAGGACCCATGGTTGGTCTTAGGATGCCGTAAAAATGGTTGGGTGAACAATACCCTAAAGGTATTCGGGAAAATTCTTGAGCCCCTATTTTTTGATATTTTTGTAGGAAAAATACCTAACACTCTTATTCTTTAAAACCCTTCTTGTGCCTCATTAAACTGTATTGTATCACTTTCATCAGATCACCTGATCCAGCCAATCTGATCTGACATAGCTTGGGATCAGGTATGCCTGATATACTTCGGAATTCCTTGGAGGTATCAGGCCATCTAGTTAGAGTGGGATCCAGAATTGGTCCCGCATTTATGGTGTATTGTCATATTTATGCATTTTACTTCACATGCAAACGCCAACACCAAAACATACAATTTTGGGATGCTTTTCATTTCTTAATCATCACTTGTATAAGGTGACTAGAATGCAGGAAAGAAAAAGAAGTAACAATAGTAAATAAAGGCTAATCACCTTTTCCATTTGCCACATAATTCGACTCTGCTAATGCACAGTCACTGATGACAGAAGCTTTACCACCCTGTGTCACCTCCTCCATGGATACGATAGAAGAAAAAAAAAATCAAATCTCAGTCATCAAACAAAGAAGAACAAGGCTTTGATGAAGGAAAGCGACTAGATCGCCCTCCACACTCCGCAGCCTTGCAGAGGCCGTACGCTAACCCTTCCAAGCGGCCACCTCTGCACGCAACAGGGAACATCCCATTGCAGCATCCGTAGCCCCCGACCACGGCAATGACCTGGATCTACTGGATATCGATGTGGTGGGTGTCTCCGGGATCAGCTACAGTAGCTTCCGGATCCCCTATGCATTCGAGATGAACAGGTTGGGGAACCCATCCTCGAAAGTCCTGCCTACCAGAGTGATCAAGCTAGAGAGAGAGAGAGAGAGATCTGAGTAGTGCCGCGATATTGTGAACCTCTAGTTGACGCTGCGAAGCTCGATGGCGTCGCTCTCCTAGGCGACGTGCTCGGTAAGGGCGCGGGTCTCCTCACAGAAGAAGATGCAGATGGTCTTCTTTGACCTCTTGGGGAGCAAGGAGACTGCTATCGATGGGGCACCAGCGATGTGCATAGGGTGAGGAGGTGGGGAAGAGCAGAGGAGAGGGATAGAAAGAGAGACAAAGAGAAGGGGAATGGCTTCGCGGTGGCGAGCTCCGAGACAGCCATTGCTGGGAGGGGGAGTGATAAGAGGATAGAGATGAGAAGGTTTTCACTAGAGATCAGCTCGAGAAGGTTTGGGAGGATGGAGTTTTCGTGGGGAAGGAGGTCGAGACAGTGAGGAGAGATTTGAAAAATTAGGGGGAAAATAAAAATCTATCGGGCGCCCAAAGTTATTGTACTACAGTCGGTAGCTGGCATAGGGTTTTGTGTTTGATTTTTGCTTGGTTTCTCGCATGAGAGTGTGGGTGCGCGGCGTTGGCGCTGTGAAGGTGGTTGCTATCATTGTTGGAATGCCGACGCGGGGTCTAAGGATCGAGATCGAGAGCCTTTTTCCTCATTGGTGGTGGCCCTGGTTGTGTTGCGTCTGGCAGAGGTTACCGACAGGTGTGTCGCTGCGGTGCTATGTTCGAGGAATCTGCAGCGAGGTCAGGTGACTGGCGAGGATTGCTCGTGGTTAGGTGGCCGTGACTGTGCTCTGAGGGAGCTATTATCGTGTTGGCCACTCCAACTGAGGATTTATCCAGCCCCTAAGGCATTGAGATCATGGTTTGAGGTGGCAGAGTGGGCGCTCTAGTCGAGATGTGCTCGGGTGAGCGGAGGATCTTCTTGGATTGGGTTGTGGTTGCCCTGGATTTGGTTTGAGATGTGAAGTCTAAGTGGCGAGCTTGCGGCTCGAGGATGAAGGTTGGCAGATGCTGATTATGGCTCGTGTTGCGGCTCGAGGCATGATGTGTTTCGTTTCGAGAAGTCGCAGTGATGGTGCATCGAGAGGCATTGTGATCGTGGTCTGACAAGACACTTGGTAAGTGTGTCAGAGGTGCTGACCTGATGGAGGTAATGATTTTTTTGGTGCTGGAAGGTGCGGTTCCCAGCGTGTGCAAAGTTTGAGGCCAGGTCGAGCACGGGGATCTTCCGTTGGTCAGAGGTGTATTGAGTGTTTCCTTGGTTAGAGGAGATCGCATTGGGTTAAGGTTAGTTGTCTTGCACCATATGTCTAGATTGGTTGGGCTTCGTGTGCCATGAAGTCCGTGCGAGACACGTCCCATGTGTTGGCAAGGTGGCTGCCAGTGAGAAGTGTTGCCCATTTTCCTTCTTGTGTAAGGGTGTGCTGGCGCTGCTCCGGAAGGACGCGTGCCAGTTGGGCGGTGTTCGTGAGAATTTGCGACTGGTGTTGTGATTTCCGAGGCATTGTGAATCGGAGCCTGCGGAGTTGCAGAGGATTTTCGGGATGGAGGATCCCGAGTTGTCGTTGTGATGGCTGTGCACGTAGATCTGAGTGCGCAGCGGAGGATCGTAGCATTGGATGCTACGGGTAAATTTTTGAGGATGTGTAGAGCATTGGAGGATTGGTTCCTCGGTGTGAGATTGTCTCGGTTGTGTGAGACGTGTTGTTGTCGTGCCGTTGCTTGAGGCATTGGAGTCTAGTCTACAAGTACAGTCTACAAGAAAAGAAACGTACATTGCCTCGGGCATACCCCGACGCTAGTGAGCTGGCTGCTAAATGACCTCCGATCAAGACGCACCACCTCGAGAAAAAAATGTTGCACCTGAAAAGGTAGGGAGAGGGTCTTATCTCATTGGCTCAGTTGAAGTCCCGTGGATCCCCACCACAACGAAAGCGGTAACAAGGTAGTTGTAGAAATAACAATAGTAAAGGAAAGCGTAAAGGACAACAACAACAAGAGAAACAATAGTGGCGAAGCAACTAAAGTAACAACAATAACAACAACAGTGATGGCTATAATGGTACAACAGTAAACGACAGAACCACGAAGTCTCTACACTACTCCTACCCTCACAAGGGAACCATGATCTCGAGTCGGAACTGCCGATCTAAGGAAGGTAGCGGTCACATTGCCGAAAGGCCCTATGGAGACTCTAACATAGGAAAGGTCCTCACAAACGGAAGCCACTACAGAAACCACACTACCAAAACATCCGACCCTAGCTATCGGGAGAACCTTGACTATGCTGTCGGGTTAAGCTTCGGCCTCATAGGCAAGAAGTCATGTTAAAGTCACCCGGTCAGAATACACTACCTCTACTCCGGAGAACCATGGCTCACGGTCGGGAACTAAACCCACGGGTGACTGAAGTACTTCGTCACTAGCACCGGCTGGATGCGTCTGCTGATGACTTACACCACGCTGACTCGCCCGAACCTGTCTACCTCTCCCAGAGAGTGAGGTAAGGGACTAGGTTGGATGCATCCTAGATGCCTTACACTGCCCACTATGCTCACACTTGGCTACCTCTCCCAGAGAGTGAGGCAGAGTCACAACGACACAAAGAGTAGCTGGGGTCACGCTTATCGACGTGGGTCCACTGCCCCCAACCACGTGTGCACACACAACCCATGCCCTTAAGGTCGGGTCCTCTAATTAGTTTTCCCCTCAGCTAGACTCAGGCTGCTAAGACGAGGGGCCCTATGGTAACCAACTTATAAATCATCACATCGGGAATAACTCTCGACCACGCAGTCGAAACGTGTCAGCACTCAATAAGCAACTACTCTCGACCCAACCGGTACATGCATGACACTCAGTAAGTTGAGCCTAGTGGAGTACTACTTAGAAGAAGGTCCAACTCACACACACCTAAAACCATGAAGTGGCACAGCTCGGTACAGGTAAACCTCCTAAGGCCAGTGTTGACATTTTGCCACTGGTTTTGTCGACAACAGAGCTCGGGAGTGGCCGTAGTGGCACCGACATCGACTATCTGTCCCCTATTCCAGAGGGCTGGCAGAACCGACACCTTCTTCGTTCGACCTTTCTAACTTAGTTGTCCCCACCCCGTCTGACCAGCTTAAAGTCCCTCCCTACGTGGTGATAGTTTTGAGTGTAATTCAGGTTAACCCCCACCCCGAGATCCCCCTCCTGCGAGAGGTGTAGTGGTATACTATTCTAAATTTTCAGGTCAAAGCTACACCGACGCGGCTAGCGGGTGCGTTCCCTCGCCTCCTCGCTTGCTCACGTCTCCGAGCGGGATCGGTTTCTTCAAACCGGTTGAGTAAGTGCTCTCTCCTTGCTCTTCTTGAGTGCTTTGTTTGTTCAATATTAGCTTATAACTCCGCTTGTCGGTGAGGGAGTGCTCGGTCCCGCAAGCCCCGTTACTTTCGAGTGACCATCGTGGGAAAGAGAAAGTGAGCCGTGCCCTCGGCACCCGGTTGACCCCTTTGACTTGGGCCTTTATACCACTTGGGAAGAACCCTTGGCCCTGCTGGCCCTCTACCAGCAAGAGTCCAGCCCCATGACCCTGACTCGGCATCACCGAGTTTCCCTGGGTTTGAGTGAGCGACGAGTGAGTAGCCGCCGTCGACAGTCCGTTTAACTTGTAAATTGTACATGCTTGCTAGGTCTAAGGAAACATTGGTTAGCTGCTGCATCCCATAGGTCTTAGCATACTTATTGAGGTCCCATCATCATAGTGGTATATCAAAAGACGTCGCGAGACGTTCCGATTATGCCGGTTCGGAACACGGCCTTTCTAGCGTCGAGGAAACCTTCGGGTTCGTCCTTCGCCACATACCACTCGGTGTTTGGGTTGTCACTACCTTCCATAGGTTGTGTCACATCACTGGTGGGGAAGAAAAACTTTCCCGTTATCGACCCCGGCGCCCTTTCAGGTTTTCACTAGAGCTGACCCCCTTTTGCTTTTTCCAACACGCCCTTCCGGGTTTTCATGCCGAGGGGTTTCCCAATTTTGCCTGAGATGCCCTTGTGGGTTTCACCTCAGCCAGGTTGTTGGCCTTTTTACCCCCAATCGCCTCCTCGTAGAGGGAAACGACTAGGTCTGCTGGGGCATCTCTATTTTTAGCCCCGTTTTGTTATATATTTTTTTATTTCACTTACCTGAGAGCCTGGTGGCTAAGCTGCGGTTGATGCAGTGGTGTGAGAAGTGTCTCAGACTCACCACTCCCAAAGAAGTTGACCAACACTCCCAAGAGACCCTTTTTGGTGGTAACCATATCCATCTTCCTTTTGCTAAACAAGACATCTTCCCAGAAAAGGACTCTTCCCCGTGCGAGACTGCTTGGGCCTCTTTGTAAGCTCTCCAAGCCCTTGACTGCTGCTCTTTGTTCCTCACGGGAGCTGCTCCGAAGGTGCTGCGCGCTGCTTGCTGCTTTGCTTGCTGATTGATGTGGCTATTCTCTGCGCTTGGGCCTCCTGCGAAGCACTCCAAGCATCTTCTGCTGTTTCCTTCGCAGAGCTGCTGGCTGCGGCTGATTGGGCCTCTTCAGAAGCTCTCCAAGCCCTCCTCTGCTGCTCGCTTGGGCCTCTTCGGAAGCTCTCTCAGCCTCCCCTCTGCATGCGAGGGGAAATCCCTGCACTATTCACAGGCAAGCCTTCTCGCTGCTGTGTCTGGACTGTTGCTCCTCCAAGGGTGCTTCCTGAGCGGCTCCTCTAAACTCTGGCGGCATCTTCCCTCCCTTCCCAGGGTTCTTCTTGTCTTCTCTCGAGCCTCCTTCTCAGCAAAGGAGAGGACTTGGGTTTTCTTCTCTCCAGCCTCTTTGAGCAGAGTTTAACAACTTCAAAAGAGAGCTTTCTTCTTCTTCTTTGGCTTCAACCTTCCACGAGAGTCTCCATCCTCTCTTCAAAGGGAAGTAGGTCTTCCCTTTTTATAGGTGGTGGATGAGATCCCCTGGAGCTTGGTAGAGGTAACCTCCCGTCTCTTCATCTCCCCGTCTTTTTCTCTTCCCATTCTAGACTACCCCCGGTGGTGCAGCAAGGGGGCTTCCCCCGGTGGGAGCAAATGCAGCAGCAGACGGGGGCTCCTCCCCCGGAGGGTGCAGCAGGCAGCAGACTGGGGGGGCCTCTCCCCCCGGTGGGTCCAGCAGACGGGGGCTTCTCCCCCCGGTGGCAGGTGCAGCAGGCCGGGGGCTTCTCCCCCTGGTGGGTGCAGGCGGTGCAGCAGCAGGCCGGGGGGCCTCTCCCCCCGGTGGGTGCAGGCAACAGTAAAAAACGGGGGAGGGCACCCCCGGTGGGCCTGACTGGGTCCTCCCACTCCTTCGCTTCTTTTGTTTTTAAAATATACAGAAAGAATAAAAAGGCAACAGCCATTGTATCTTCTCGGTAAAATAATTAGCAGCAGTCCTTTTTGCAACAGAATAACAGGAACAACCCTTCTTCGTTGGTTTGTTCGCCGCTGGCCAAATCATGCTGGATGGCGAATCGCAGTGAAGGGACTTCTAATTCAATCGACACCACAGCTTCCGACCCGTATACCAGGGAGAACAGTGAACAGCCGATTGGAGTTTTATAGACGGTACGATAGGCCCAAAGCGCTTTGTACATCCTCTCTTCCCAGTCCTTTTTATTAGACTTGACAGTCTTCGCCAGCAGTGTGCATAGCGTTTTGTTGAAAGCCTCTGCAAGTCCATTGGCTTGAGGGTTGTAGGGGGACGACGTCCTCCAATCTATCTTGTATTTATCTGCCAGTCGATAAACTCTCTGGTTTCTGAAATGGCTGCCGTTGTCAGAGATAATTCAACTGGGGACCTCGAACTGGAATATTATGTTCTGTCGGAAGAATCTTGCAACCAACTCTCCCGTCACTTCCCTTAGTGCTACTGCTTCCGCCCATTTGGAGAAGTAATCTGTAGCTGCTAAAATGTATTTGCATCCTGACGAAGATGCTGGCAGTGGCCCTACCACGTCCGTGCCCCATTGAGCAAATGGCCAGCTTGGTATGGCGGGGTGTAGCGACACTGGCGGTCTTCTTGACACATTAGCGTGCTCTTGACATTTCTGACAAGCCTTGGCGAACTTGCAGCAATCATCAAACATAGAGGGCCAATAGTAGCCCAGTTTCCTTATCTCGATTTTCATTTTCGAGCCGGCTTGGTGTGCTCCAGCTGAACCCGCATGGACTTCTTGCATCGCCTGTGTAGCTTCTACTGAGGACAACCAAAGGAGCAAAACTCTTCTTCAGACATCTGCCATTATTCAGAACAAGGTTCCGTTCCTCATCTCATAAGAGTCCTTAGGAGTTTCATTCTTAGTTCTTTTTCCTTCGGGAGCTGCTGGTGCTGGAACCAGCGTAAGAGATGTTCTCGCCAATCAGGATGCTGAATCTCCTCCACAGCTGCCACTTCATTTTCTTGCTCATAGGCCAGAACCTCGGTTACACTGGGGACTTGCCAGTGGTTGATAACTGTTATGTTCAGGCTTGTATCCGGCGGGATTGCCAAAGAACTAGCTAGCTTAGCGAGGGCATCTGCTTGAGCATTCTATCCTTGATTGATATGCTTGACGCTAATGAAGTAAAACTTTGACATTAGGCGGACTACCAGCTGATGGCAAGGGAGGAGCTCTTGCTTTCGCACATCGAACTCTCCTTCCAGCTGTTTTATAACTAGCATGGAGTCGCCGAATGCTTCTAACATCTGGATTCCCATGGATAGAGCAATCTGCAACCTGATGATTAGGGCTTCATACTCAGCTTCATTGTTCATGCACGGCTTGTTTATCAAACAAGATGTGTGGATGGCTTCTCCCTCCGGAGATTTCAGGACTATGCCTGCCCCTGCTCTGACTCTGGTTGATCCAGTAGCTGAGGTGTCAATTCTGGAAGTGCCATCAAAGTACAGCTGCCACAGGGAAGGCTTCACCTGGCCGACTTCTAGGGTTTCATCTTCAGGAAGCTCTGGTTCCAGTGGGTAGTCTTCTGGTACTGGATGTTCAGCAAAGAAGTCTGCAATAGCTTGGCCCTTGATAGCCTTTCATGGTACATAGGAGATATCAAACTCCATAAGGATTACTACCCATTTGCCCAGGCGACCTTTGAGTGCAGGCTGGGACATGATATACTTCAGAGGATCCTCCTTGGATACCAGGTTGATTTCATGTGACAACATATAGTGTCGAAGCTTCTTGACTGCGAAGACCAGCGCCAAATAGATCTTCTCAATATAAGTATATTTCTCCTTAGTTCTGACCAGTCTTTGACTGAGGTAGTAGAGGGCTTGCTCCTTTCCTTCATCATTATTCTGGGCCAGCATTGCCCCTAGGGAGTTGTGTGTGGTCGCTATGTATAATATCAACGACCGTCCTTTCACCGGTGCACCCAACACTGGAGGGGTTTTCTGATAGTCTTTCAACTTGTCAAAAGCTGTCTAGCAGTCTTTATCCCAGTAAAAGGGAACATCTTTCATCATTAATTTGTGGAAAGGTTGGCATCACCCTGACAAATTGGAAATGAACTACTGGATATACGCCAAGCGGCCTTGCAGAGATCTCAGCTCGGAGAGGTTCCTTGGCGAGGGTAACTCCTGAATTATCTTGATCTTTGCGGGGTCTATCTCAATTCCCCGATATCTGACAATGAAACCCAAGAATTTTCTGCTCGATACTCTGAATGCGCATTTCATCGGGTTCATCTTTAATTCATACTGCCTCAACCTCTGAAAAATGACTCGGAGGTCCTACAGATGGTCTTCTTTTCTTCTGGTCTTGACTACCAGGTCACCTATGTAGCACTCTACCTTGTGATAGAGTAGCTTATCAAATATTCAGGTCATCGCTCGTTGATAAGTTGCACCATCATTCTTCAGTCCGAACGGAATCCTCTTGTAGTGATAGATGCCCTTAGGAGTTCGGAAGGTTGTGTGGACCCGGTCATGCTCCGCGATCCAAATTTGGTTGTAGTCGGATGACCCATCCATGAATGATAGGGTCTCATGGCCAATTGTAGCGTCAATCATGACTTCCGTTATTGGCACCGGAAAGTCATCCTTGGGGCAAGCTTTATTCAGATCCCGAAAGTCAACACATATCTAGATCTGTCCATTCTTCTTCTTCACGGGGATGATATTTGCTAGCCATGTGGTATATTGATTTTCTTCGACAAATCCCACATCAATGAGCTTGTCGACTTCTATACAAATTTGAGTGATGAGCTCTGGCCTCATGCACCGTGGTGGTTGCTTCACCGGCTCGGCTTCTGGGCTTATCGCCAATTCATGTTGTAAAACTGCAGGGCTTAGTCCTGGCTTTTCCTTGTAAGTCCAGGTGAAACAGTCCCGGTACTCTTGTAGCGACTGGATGTACAGCTTCTGCTCTTCTGGAGATAGCTGAGCACTGAGGAAGGTACGCCTGGGGTCATCCTTGCTTCCCAGATTGACTTCTATCAGCTCATCAACTATAGCTTGGCCTCTGTCTTCTATTTTCGGGGGTGCTGGCTGAAGGTCGATGAAATCTGGGATATCATATTTGAGGTCTAGGACCCCAATTTCTTCATTTAACATCATCAGAGCTTCCGGAGGACTCTCTATCTCATTCAGTAGCAGCTGCGTAAATTGTTCTATCAGCAAATCCACCGCCGTTGTAGCTTCCAGGGATGAGTGAACAACTTCACCCCCCGTAGATAGGGTTGCAGTCGTAACAGACTGGTGGTTGTTTATTACTGGGCTGGAGCAGCATTCCAGTCTTGTAGAAGGAGGTGAGGAGGTCTCACCTTCTGAGGCAGTCATATGTTCAGTAGAGGTGGCCTTTTCTTTCTTGGCAGCATACGTCTCTTGATCGGAGTTGGCTGAAGCTTCCCCGATCAGTATGAGAGGTGCTGAGATCATCAACATTGGAGAACTGCTGGGAGGAGACGCCCTTGTCTCTTCAACATCTTCGGCTTCTCCCCACGCCCCTAGCATGGAGGTATACTCGCCTCCCATCCTTTGTCATTTTGCTTAGCTAGTATACATTCTAGATGCCGCTGCTTGCGTGTTAGTTGATTTCCCTAGCTAGCTCGTATTTAATCACCGCCGTGAGTTGTGAGTGCGCGTCCCGCGACTCAATCTGAGCGCAAGAGTAAGCCGACCACCCCAGACTCAAAGCCGGTTACTCAACCGTGCCAATCGACACGGAGCGAGTACTTCTCTTTGGGGCACGATCGTCTCGTCAAGAGCCCGGTTAGGTGTCGAGTCTTGCGTCCCAAAGAGTCGCGTCCCAAAGAGGCTCGTAGTCTTCCCACATCAGGTTTACTGTGGCACTGGATTAAAGTCTACCACGTCGGTTTAGGGCTTTTCCATCCCATTTCCAGCATCTTTCGGCCCTTTTAACTTGTCTTTGCCCATTTGTGCATATTTTCTTCTTTTGTGAAGGTTGGTCAATCGACTGACTTGTACTCGTCATCCGATGTTCTTTTTGTTTCTTCGGGGATGATCCCGAATATCATTCCGAGCTCTCGGGTCTTGCTTTAGTAGTTTTCCGTTGGAGCCGAGCATTTTTCTTTTCTTCTTTTTCTTTGGTCTCATCATTTGTTCGGCTTCCGCCATTCTTTTTCTTCTTTTCTTTCTTTTCTTCTCTGTCGGCATAGGAGCACCCAATCAAAACTTAAGACCTGCAGAAGTAGAAGTTAGGAAAAATTAGGAATATTTTTAGTGTCAAGAGCAGGTCACAGGGAGTCGACACTCCTAGTATCTAGAGACCTTTATAGATGGGTCGAACGGGCGACAGGTCGACACGCACATGATAGGAAGTCGACACTGCCGATAAACAGAGACCGTTATACATGGTCAGAATAGGGGAGAGGTCGACACGTAGGTAACAGTAGGTCGACACCTTCATCTTCCAGAGGCCGTTATAAGTGGATGGAAAGGGAGATAGGTCGACACTTGACTTCCTACAGGTCGACACCATCATATACCTGGGATAGTTATGAGCCTTACTTCCATAGGTCTAGCCAACCTCAATACCCTGGGAACTACAACACCTTCTACCACTCTAAACCCAATCACTGGAATAAATGGACTAATAATCAATCCTCTTTCAACATCCATAAAACCTCAAAACTCCAAGAGGTTAAAAGACAAAAGTGGAATGTAAAGAAAGAAAAGAAGAACCAGAACACTTCACCTAGCAAGGAAAACAAATGCTCCCCTATGAACATAATGCACAAACATAAGGATTATAGTTTATAGTAATAAGGAATTTAAATCGATCATTTACATTGATGAAATGGTCATGTAAATAGACTACCTAACCCTATGTTTGCATTGATGCTTGGTCAGGACCCCTTTACTTTCTAGGCCTACCAGGAGGCCTCTTGCATGATAAAAATATGTATGAGTGCTAATTAAATTACTATCATATACATAGGTATGCCACATATCGTTACCTTGCTTGTAGAGTAGTACTTTGACCCAATGTTGAGACTAGATTGTTGCAAGTCTTTACGTGATGTCCAAATTGACCACACCTTTTGCACTTATGGGCATTTGTAGTTTTTTTAGCTTCATCTGGGTCTCATATTCTATTCTTTTTAGGTCTACCTGGTGGCCTTCTCACAATGAGGGGCGAAACTTTTATTCTAAGCTTAATCTATTATGTCTTGTCAGGCATAGAGCTGATGCCCAAACCATAGGTGGCTTTGTAAGCTACCACTGTGTAACAACTGTCAATGTAATCCTCCCATTTAGTAACCCTTCTGCTTGCTAAGAATGCGCATGCATGTGAGCATGGGAGACCTATTTTTTGTCAAGCCATAGAGATACAAGTTTTCTGGATCAAGTCTACAACTTCCCTTTCTTCTAGGTCTATCACCTGAGTAGTCTCACTAAATCTTTTATCCACTAAATGCCCCCCTTGCTTTCTTGTCATGATAGATATGTACTTCCTGACCCTTGGCACCAAGGCATCAGTCTATTTTTCAGCCCTTGACCTCCTAATGTGCATGATCTTCATCATTTTGGAATGAATTACATCTATATAGTCTAATATAGGTCTCCAACGTACATCTGAGATGTATGTATTGAATGATTCACTTAAATTATTTGTTGTATGATGGCATTTAGCATGTGGATGGAACGATGACCTACTCCATACAACCCCTCTCATGACTGGTGATGTCAAATAGGCATGTGTCTCTAGAGAATTTTCTTTGATATGCATCATCCAGTCCAAGAAATCAACTTCAGTATAAGATCTTACAGCATTCCACAATAGTCTCTTCATGAATTCACCTAGAAATGACTTCTTGAAGTTAATATACAAATGTCTATGGCATACCCTATGCTCAACACATGGGAAAACAAATGGGAGGCCTTCTTCTAACCTCTTTTGTCTGTCAGATATGAAAGATAAATCACTAGGCTGACCAATGACTTGCTTACCCCCTATCGAATCATGTCAAATAATGGCACTCAATTCAAAAATAAGACCATTTATCAGTTGGCAGTGAAGTTTCATATCGATTGGAAAATTTCAACGGCCTACAATCCCCAAGCCAATGGATTGGCCGAAACATTTAACAAGACCCTCTGCAAACTCCTGGCCAAGATCGTCGGCAGCTGCAAAAGGGACTGGGGTGAAAATATACACGAAGCTCTCTGGGCATACCGAACAGTCTACAACACTCCTACCAGTTGTTCCCCATTCTCCCTCGTATATGGGGCCGAAGTCGTAGTACCAGTTGAAATTGAAATGTCTTCTCACCAGGTAGCTGTGCACACAGGCTTGCAGACCCAAGGGCAAGACGAGATAGAAAGAAGGCTTGAAGAGCACTCTAACCTGGAAGGCAAAAGGTTGGAAGCTTATAAACACCTTCAGGCATATCAAGCCTGCATGACAAGAGCTCACGATAAGCTGGTAAAACAAAGGACATTTAAAAAGGGTGACCTTGTCATGGTCAAAGAGAAGGAAGTTATGGTAGGAAAATCTAGTGGCAAACTACAAACCAACTGACGTGGGCTCTACGTCGTCACAAGGGTCTACAAAGGAGGCAAATACACAGTTGTTGACCACAAAGGGGAAATGCCATTCCCGCCACTGAATGGGAAGCATTTAAAACTATACTATGCTCATGAGCATGAGTTCAAGCAACAATCTACACAAGACCTTCCCTCCTTTGCAGAGGAGTAAGGGAAAGTGGGGGGATTGCCTCCCTAGAACACCCAAAAGTCGTGGCTGCTTTGAACAGTTCTTGTTCATGTCCCACCGTGCCAAATGCCAAATCTAAGTTTTTGGCTTCCCAACTTCGTTTGGTCAGCCCCCAATCTCAAATTTCGGCTTTCTAATTTTGTGGTCAGCCCCAAATCCTAAGTTTTCGACTTCCCAACTTCGTTTGGTTAGCCCCAAATCCGCAAGTTTTGACTTCCCAATTTCGCTTGGTCAGCACCAAATCTTAAGTTTTTGGCTTCCCAACTTCGTTTGGATAGCCCCAAATCCCAAGTCTCGGCTTCCCAGTTTTGTTTGATTAACCCCAAATCCTAAGTTGCCAGTTCCCAGACCTTCTTTGGGTAGCTCCAAATCCTAAGCTCTCCACTCCCAAACTTTGTTTAGGTAACCCCTAAATCCAATGTTATACATGTTACGCTACTGATCTTCCAAAAAAAAAAAAAGAGGGGCTTAGAAGACTATAAGATTAGTATTTATATAATTATAGATGATGCAAGATTATTTTCATAATTGTCCCCCACGGGCTTTGAAGCTTCTTGCCTGCCTACTTCCCACGCTATCTGCATGGACTATAAATGCCGCCCGACGCTCGTTACCTCTTCTGTCTGATCAGAGCGGCACTGCATACGAGGGATTTTGGCGAGCGAAGAGCGTGCCAGGAGACGAGCGCTGGAGGAGACCATCGGCTACGATGGCAGCTTCCCGACTGAGGGTCCTCGGCATCGTCATGGCTGCCGGCGGCGGATGCAATGCGGCGGTTCTGTACAAACCCCTCACCATGGCTGAGAGCAATCCTCTACGCATGATGCATCAAGTGATGATGAGGAACTACCGTATGATGAGTTACTGTCAGCATTCCATGAGCTGTTTGCAAATTACAAAGGCAAATGCAAGCTCGTAAGAACTCTGCAAGAAGAAGAGAGGAAAAGAATTTCCGAAAAAGATTCCTTAGAAAAACAGATTTCAAAACGTTCTGAAAATAATCTTCTTGTAGCAGATCTTAGAAAGCTTACCTCCTCACAAAGGTCATTAGACCAGTTGCTCTGAGCCTCAAGGAACTCTGCTAACAAACAAGGTCAAGGGTATATTCCTGCGATGACTCACAAAACTAAACATAAACGTGCACCCATTAAATTTGTAAAATCTACTGCATGCAAGCATTGTGGGAAACATGAACATACATTGAACACATGCATACATTATAAAGCATATACAGCCTATCCCAAATCTGCACCAAGATCGGCACCTCAACCCAAAAAAAAAACAGCAAAGCTAGGATGTATAGCTGGACTCTATTTATTGTCTTCCTTAACACTTGCCTACGGGGCATGGGCTCATTGGCAAGCATCTTGTCAGATATCATTGTGGTCCTCAAGCTACTCACTAGAAGCTAGCATGCATGTATAGATCCTGCTATTCTCCAATCTGCATATGTCAGGCATAAAACATTAATACAGGGTCTTTCTTGAGGTTGACAACCAGCCCAAAAGTTGCTCAACTATTTAGCATCCGGATACCAAATCCGGAGCCCACTCCTAGTTATGGATAAGTCATGCTCACGATAATTGTGACTTTTTGTCTGCAGTTGTAAATAAAATCATTAATACACAAGTATTCTATGTGAATCACGCAACTTAGTTTCAACTGGGAATACATCATGGTAATGAATACCATTCAGGTGGTCTAACACCAAAATTAAAACAAGTAAACAACCAAACAAAGTCAATTACGTTATCCCATAACACAAAGTGTTTCAATTAGTCTACAATCATGTGCCAT
Source organism: Amorphophallus titanum (assembly GCA_024336825.1). NCBI lineage: Eukaryota > Viridiplantae > Streptophyta > Magnoliopsida > Alismatales > Araceae > Amorphophallus > Amorphophallus titanum. Next base: position 2,821,354 of record JANBPO010006516.1, read on the forward strand.
AAAATTTCTCTCAACTCTCAAGCCTCCTTATCACTCATAAAAGATGAGTCCCTATCACTTGGGAGCTCATCCTCCAATTGCGATGTCTATGTGGAGTCAACATCAACCTCATCTATGGAGTGTGACGTGGCAATGCTTTTTCCCTTCCTAGCCGATGCTTTTTGGTTGCCGCCCTTGTGGTTGGTCCTTCCTTTTCATTAACATTGGCAGCAATTTTAACATCTAGCCATGTGGGGTTCGCCCCTTCACCCACAAAATCTTCCTTTGTTGGAGGATGAGCTGTCCACTCATTGCAATCATCAATGTCATCCAAAGAAATAGGATCATAGTCACTTTGCTGAAGATGCAAATGACGAGCATGGGGGCGTTAATTATATTGCACAAAAATGAGATCGTTCAGCCTCTTTTGCTCTAACCTATTCATTTTCCTTGTGTGCGCCTACAAATATATTATTCGCAATCAATTAAACAAAAAAAAAGAACACTAAGGGAACATCTTTTATGTACTTGAATATGGAATTGTAGATCTAATTTGCTCAAATATACATCAATTGCGTTCACAACTAGATGCACTACCTGTCAAACTTAAGATCTGAATAGCCATCTTTTGAAGGTGTTGTGTGCCAGTGCCAAAGTTCAACAACCAAGTACTACACACCATAAGCGAATCATAATTCAAAATAATTCTTACTCTATGAATGAAAAGTAAATTAGACAAGAAAAGCATCCATACTTGGAACCATAGTAGCGCATTGGCCATTTCTCTCCCAAATAACCCTTGGGCATACTGAGAAGCTGCAATCTCCTTGAAAATTGCATCTTGGACCGAGGTATCTAGAGCTAGCTTTTCAATGCAATCATATGGCCCTTAACTTCTTGATCATACTCAATTTTTGAATTATAGAAATAAAGAACCAGATTGAGATGAAGGTCAGTTGCATGCAAGGGACGGTGCGATTGAAAGTCCCACTGTCTATCAATGATATCCGAAATTGGATCATATTTGTCAAGCTTTCCATTCAGTGCACTTTTAATGCTCTCCTTTGCACAATCCATGGCTTCATAAGTATATCCCATAGTTGGCTTTTCTCCATCAACTAATCGTAGAACTATAACAAGGGGCTTGAATATTTGCAATGAATATGCCACGAAGAATGCAACATTGCCCTAGACAAGATCATAAAACCTTGTAATGAATTTGATTCCTTCCATCTTCATCTAGAGTCGCAATCCCTAGGGGGGGTGAATGGGAGTGCCGGATAAAATTATAATGTAAAACTAAATTTGTGGATAATATTAATGACTATCTATGTGAATAGAAGAGATAAACAAACACAAAAACAAGCCACAAGAGACACCAGACTTTTATACTGGTTTGGACACTCACTAATGACCTATGTCCAGTACCTAGAACAATATCTAGGGTTTCACTACTTCTCACAAGAAGTACACAGGCTAAGTTTGGATTAGGTGCTTCAGCTCACCAACAATGTGCCCTCAGGCAACAACAACTGGTTTTTGATCAGGTGCCCAATACACCAACCACCTTCCTGAGTTTTGCTCAGGTGATCAGCGAACCACAAGTGCTGTTGAGTTCTGCTCAGGTGATTAGCACACCACAATCTTGCTGAGTTTTACTCAGGTGTTCAACGCAGCATATGGACATGCCCGTAAGTAGTCTAGGCACAAGGATCCTCAAATCCTTTACTACACTTCGACAGTAGATAAATTATAGAAGAAACAAGAGAATGTTCCACAATAAATGGCCTCTTGAGAGTAGGCAAGTGTGGAAAAACTAAAGCACAGGAAAATAGAAGTGCGCAAAAAGAAATGACAAGAGAATGTCGCGTGCGCAGAAGCTTAGATCGCAGTAGCTAGGCTCTTTGATTGCGATCTTGCCTTTGACTTGAACTCACTGAAGAAAGGAACTCCTTTAACAAAGTGTGCTGAAAGTGGAGGAATTTGATACTCATAGCACGTGGACTTGAACACTTAGTATGCTTGGATTCGTTTTGCTCAGAATCATTCTCTGAAAACTCACTCCCTTAGTTCTTCTTTTGAGAAATGCCTTATATTTGTAGCAGTCTCATTGGCTATCTGTTGACACAGCTTAACTTAGGTTATAGGCATCTCTCTAACATCTCTTTGCTTGAGAGAGCTGATTAGCCATTATGTCTAGACCTTCTTCCTCAAGCTTGTGTCTTATTCTTTTAGGGCTTGTCTTGACTTGACATGTAGCCTTTCCACACACAGAATTGACGTCAGAATGTAAATATTACATTGTGGAAGAGGTTACCTCTCTGTAGTGATTCTGGCATCATGAATGCACGCTCAAGACACCTTTACTTGATTTTGGTTGTGAATGAAATCTTTACATGACTAAAAAGTCCATGTCACTTACCACAGCTGGCAACTAAACATTTACCAAAAATGAGGATGTCAAGATGCAAGCATGGGAATTCTATGCAAATTTGTTCAACAAGGAAGACATGTTTAGGTCACTAGTTGCAGCAGATCTGCTCCCTCGTCTTTCTGTCGAAGAAAGTGGAAGCCACACCCGCCCTTTCTCAGAAGAGAAGATCCATGAGGCAGCTTTCTCTCTTGTGGGGGCAAAGCCCCAAGACCAGATGGCTTTCCAATGGTCTTCTTTCAGAGGTGCTCAGATATCATCAAGACAGATCTCCTACTGGAAAACCTCATCACTTTCCCCCTAGACTTCAAGCCAGATGCTAGTAGGAGAGATAGATGGATTTGGAGAAGGGAGAGGCAGGGAGGCTTCTCTGTCAGTTCGGCTTTTTCTTTTACTTCGGATGGAGGAGTGTGCCACTCCTTAGCATCTAAGGTGTGGGTTCCCAAGAGCCCACTCAAGGTGAAGCTATTGGTTTGGAGGATTTCCCATGATCGTCTCCCCACGTGTGACAGGTTGACGCATTCTCTACAGCATATATCCTCTTTATGCTGTTTGTGCAGGGATGTGGAGGCAGATATGGACCATTTGTTCACAGGTTGTCCCTATGCGAAGGACATTTGGACGAGGATCAGCCATACTTTCCATCAGCCTCTTCGTCATTTTGAGGGGGTACATCAACTCTTCCTCAAGTGACATAGGAGATGGATCCTTAAAGGCGACAATACTATTTGGTGGCGTAACGTCACACTTTGGACATTGTGGAGTGAAAAAAACAACATAATCTTCAAAAGGGAAGCGAGGCCTGAAGATAGGTTATTTTCATTGGTTTGTGAAATAGTGACCTTTTGGGCAAAACACCAATGTAAAGTGGAGGCTCATAATTCCTCACTTTTCTTTTTGGTGGGAAGTTGATTGAGGTACACCTTCTAGGCGTGTTGGTTTTTGTATAGGGGTCTTTTGAGAGCCAAGAGCTTATACTTGTACATCCCTTTCTTTTGTTAATATATTTGTGGTACCATCCACTTTTCAAAAAGAAATATTTACAAAATCATGTTAGATTTTACATAATTAGAATGCAGTTTACACAACTGAATATAAGGGGAGAAATGAGACAGAGAGAGAGATGTGAGAGAAATAAGGAAGAAGAGTGATAATAACATGAGAGGATGTCATCCCATCCCATAGAGGTTGAAAAGCAAAAGGAAGCATAGTCTTGTGTTTTGATATTTTACAAATAAAATATTTAAAAATACACATTTTTAGTGATGGATTTGTGAGAAAAAATTTTTACGCTAAGATATTTTTGAATTCCTTTTGCCGAAAAATTCAGCAATGAATTTGAGAGGGATTCTGCTCGCTAATTTATGATGGATTAACGTCGGACACTATTTTGTCGTTAGAAACCATGTTGCTATCAAAGATGGATTTGCGACGTAATCTTCCATCGCAAATTATGATGCATTAGCAGCGGAGAATTTGCCATCGCGAAAAAAATGATGCCGATGTTTCAGAGAGGGATTTGAGGGAGAATATTTTATCATAACTCTGTGACAGATTAGCGTCAAATTTTGATCTTTCGCTAATAAATGATGGCCGATGATTTAGCGTCGGATTTAAGGTAGAATTTTGTCATAGTAAATTTTCTACGTATTTGTGATGAACTAACTACTCGTCGAAAATTAGCGAGTATTTTTTAGGGACCAATGTAATCTATCATAAATCCATGTCTACTTCATCGTTAAACATTTTCCCAAGAAATTAGCGACAAGTTTGCGATGGAATCGGTCCATCGTAAATTCCACTTTCTCTTGTAGTGATGCTTTGTAACATCCTCTCAAAACAGTGGGCACCTTGAATGGCCAAATAGAGAATCTCAACAATGTAATCTCAAGACCCCAACTGAAGGTTCTTATGAGGCCAACCCCAGCTCCACCAACGATGGAGTGCCTCTGCCTCCAATAGCCGACAATAGCTCGTCCCTTGGAGGTCCTCCAATGTACATCTCTATGTGTATCACCTGAAATGGTGGTGCAGCTCCTATGTTTTACCTTCACTCCAAATGCACCCGAAGCAAGGCTCTTGGCTCGCGCTCACTGCCGTTGTCCAATGTCTTCAACTTGGTCTTTCCTCCTAGAAGACTCACACACTGGCCACTCAAGCTTCCAACAACCAACCCTGGATCTCTGACTCGGCCACCTCAAGGCGTCACGCTCCCCCAACCCTTGGTGTTAGACATGAGACCAATTAGATCGCAGCCTCATAGAGCTCGTCCATGGACACACCTGGAGCCTCTCAACTCAGTTCCCAACTTTAGTGATTCCTTTATCTTAGAGGCTCGATCCAGAAGCTCAGTGCCCCTGTAGAGACCCGTTCTCCTCTTTCTCATACTATTTATCTTGGTCTCACTCTTCTTTCTTAGACTCTACATTCTTGTCATCTCAAGCTATGGGCCCCCACGAAGAGACGGGGTCCCTCACTCTCTTCTCACATAAGAAAGCTAGAAGGTGGTGGAGGGTTGATGGGAATGGTTACTAAAGGTTTACCACCCTTGAAACCCACCTCCTTATATAGTTTTCAAGCCTCCCAAGGGTTTATCCACGTCCCTCAAGGCTCTAACAAGCTCCAAGGTCGCTGGTTTTGAAGAGGAGTTAATGCTAAGCACCTCAATTTGAAGAGGAGTTAATGAAAAGCTCCCTGGGATTCAATAGCTAATGTCCATTCTCAGATAAATGGGCCTTGGATTGTTGCTAGTGACTTCAATTGCATTCTATCTGTTGATGAGAAGCTAGGTTGAAATAATCCTAATATGGGTGCAATGTCTGCTTTTAAGAAATGTGTTGCTGACTGTGCCCTCATTGATGCTAGTTTCCACGGTTCAACCTACACTTGGCATACTAATCAACCAGGGGGTCGAGATATTTGGGCTAGATTGGATAGGGTTCTTTATAATGCTGCTTGGATGACTTTGTTCCCCATTTCTGTGGAGCATCTTTCTAGGGAAGCCTCTGATCATGCCCCTTTATTAGTAAAATTTCTTTCTAATGACAGGTTCAAAACAAGATTCTATTTTCAGAAAATGTGGACATATCATGATCAATTTCTAGAGGATGTCAGAAAATGCTGGGTTAATAGCCCAATGGCCAGCTCTCCTACTACTACTCTATACCTCAAGTTAAAGTCTCTGAGGAACATGTTAAAGGTCTGGAACAAATATGTATTTGGTGATGTCCATATGAACTTAACTGCTGCTGAAGATGCAGTCATAAAGGCTGAACATTCTTGTGATCTTCACCCATCGGATGCAAACTCAGTTACACTAGAAGAGGCTAAGTCTATTTTATCTGAGAGATTACTTCAGCAGGAGTGCTTCTGGAGGTAGAAATCTAGGGTGCGTTGGCTCACTGAAGGGGATAGAAATACTAAGTTTTTCCACTCTACCACTTTGTTAAATAGACGAAAACAAGTTATATCACAGCTTCAAAACTCCAATGGTATCCTTACTTCGAATCCTAAGGAAATTAAAGACGTAGCTGTTTCTCATTTTCAACATGCTTTTGCTTCTCAAGACCACTATATAGAGGACAACTTTCTTGATTGCATTCCTCGGTTAGTGAATCAGCTTGATAACGAATTCCTATGTGCTACTCCAACTGAATCTGAAATTCATGATGCAGTTCTCAAATTATCCCTTTTGAACACTTTAACATTTATTTTGGGGTTCATCAAGCTCAATTTATGCATTTTGACATCTTTAACCATTTGAGCATTTGATATGATGATTGTTGGGTTCATTGTGCTCGCTCTTTATTTTTGGTAATGGTTTTGATGATAACAAATATTATTTGCATTGTGTGTATGTGGATGAAATTTGTGTGTAGAGGCACATGAGATTGGTGATGGCTTTTGAGCATGTATTGGTTTCATACTATATTGAATGCGTGGATGATCAAACCATATGTGCTTGATTTAACTTCCATTTGGTTGATAATCATTCATATTTGTGGAAGAACAAGTTGATGTTAAAATCAGTATAGTCAAGCCTTAAGTGAGCCTTCATAGGTGAGATTGATTTTTCATATTGCTAGTCATGCATATAAGCTCATGGATGGCTATGAATAGAAGATTTATGCCTATTTTGATGTGCTCAATTAAGAAGCTTTTATAGAGTCACTCATAATCCATGATTTTGATGTTCATGTAGATCTCATGTTCTACCTTATCTTTTACAGGAGAGAGATGGTTAGAGGACACCTAAATATCACATGGATGCATGGTAATATCTATTTTTATGAATCTTTGTGGTAAGAGGTTGATATGTGGTTTTATATTGATTAAACTCCAAGGAATACTTGGTTTTTGTGTTTAGACATTTAACATCTTCCTAGTCCCTTGTGCTATCCATGTTGCATATATTCATTTCGTACCTTCAGTTATATTCTAGATTGGATTTTTATGCTAGCTACAAGGTTTGACTTCCCCATGCAAACCTTGGCATAAATATGTTGAATGATATTCTCATGAAGTATGAAACTAGGGTGAATGATGCTATCTTATTGCACAAATTGCATATATGTGATCTTTATCTTAAGCATGGATTTATATTGGTGACAAAGGTTCAAGTCATCTACATCATTCATGTGGAGCTTGTTTTCATGATTATCCTTCCTGTATATTTTTACCTTGGACTAATGAGCTTGTTTTCTAACTGTTTTCTATTATTTTTCCACTTTGAAGGATTTTGGTCGACCAAAGGCAAGAGTTCGGTCGACCAAAATAGCCAGAGCCGATTGTAACAAAAATCTGTTACAGTTCGATCGACCGAACTGTCTAGTTCGACCAACTGAACTAGACAGTGCTGCCTGTAAAATTTCTGCAAAAGTTTGGTTGACTGACCCCTTCGAACTGTCGACCGAAAATGGCGTAAACTTGGCTGGGAGAAAACATGGGACATGGAGCTTGTGAGGCCAGAAGTTGTACAAGAAATCTCTAAAAAGATCAGGTTGATCAGGCAGAGATTGACAACAGTGTAGATAGATTAATCCACCCCGCCTCCAAACTATGCAAATATAAACATGCATATAAACATGAAATATTGACAATGAAAACAAGGGCGGTGAAGAAGATGAAACTGACCATGATTGCCACCAAGGATTTATAGCACCAAAGGGACGACGAAAGGAGTGCAACGACGTCATGTACCTTGGAAAGTAAGGAAGAAGACACGGACCGAAGGGTAGCAGCTACACGTGTGATCGCGCTTGAAAAGGGACGCGGGGAACCGATGTGGGTGCACCTCCTCGCCTTCCAGTCAGCTAGAAAGTAAGGGCCTCATGTTCTATCAACAATCTCTTGCAAAATAAAGCCACAACAAGAGATAAAACCCCATTAGAATATGTAGTATATGCCCCGAAGTGGTAAAATAGCATGAAAGAAAGGGAGAGAACGCACCGAGAGAGGGTTTTTAACCCCTATAAATGGGTGCAAATAGTAGGTGGGTGTGTTGTGCATACGTAGGATTTAAAATCATGAAAAATGATGGAGAGAATAGAGAGAAAAGTGCTATGCAAAATGGAGAAAAAATGCAAAAACGTGCAGAAACAGTGCGACTTGTGATGATTTTGAAAAACTAGGAGAGAAGAACTAAAGAATGGAGTGATGAAAATGAGCTCAAAGAGATGGAAATGAAATCTAATACTTTCCTCTTCGAAATGGGGTCGAAGTTGTGAGTAGACAATCTGGCATGGCTTCGCCCCGAGTCGAGAAAGAGCCCCCCCTCGTGCACTGTGAACTGGGCCAAATTTATAGAGAATGCAGAAGCCTGGTGATGCGGGACGACGATGAGACTCGAGGTGTGGGCGCGTTCCTTGGACTTTGACTAGACGACGTGACTAGAGAATCGACGAGGCCAGCAACTACACGACCAAGTCATCACCTAACGTGGTTCCCGAAGGGACAAAGATGTCTCGAAACAAGAAGCACTCGCTCACGGTCGTCCCCGGTGAGGGAAACAAGTCGATCTGCATGGTTGAGAAATCAGCGTTGAGTCTTGGGTGGTCGGCTCACTCTCATGCTTGGAACGAGCCACGGGAGGGGTCTCGCACTCACAACTCACAGCGGTGATCAACGACAGTGATCTAGGTGCCTAACATGCTCACAAGCAGCGGCATTACTCAAGACACTTTTTGCGAAATCACAAGAAAGTTGAGTTGATCAATCCACATACCAATCAAGAGTTGAGGTACCTCTTATCAGACTTCATTTATGACTGCAGAGCTACAAAGGAATAACCAAAAAAAGGAAAATACAATGGAACCATAGATTGGACACTCACTACAACAAATAAAAGGCAAACCATATCACATGGTACCTGCTACAGTTACAGCTTCAATACTATCATTCCTCCCTGATACCATGCCCTGCTTGATAAGGATCGTTTGATCAAAACATAAGGGCATAAGCTCAGCCATTTAGTCCCTCAGCTATCTACTCTTTAGCATCTTATTTCACAAAAGAAAATGGCAGCCGCTGAAGCAATTCCCTCAATGACCAAATCTCTTCCCAGCAACCTGAAACCGTTCTCAGACTTGGAAAATCCACCAGAAGTTGGCATCACCTCCTACCCAGAAGCTAACCGCTTTTACAGATTCTGAAACTGCCATACCTTGTATTCGTATACCCCTCATCAGTCTACACCCTCCTCACCTCATCAGACACAAGCATCAGAACAATCAATCCCCCCACATAAGACTGACTAAAATGATGGTTGAATTTTCTTCCAAAAGCTCAAGAATTCCAGTTTCAGAGGAAGAGATTGTTAAGTCCCACAAGTAAATGGGCCAATCCAGACATAGCCAATTCTTTTTGAGGTGGGTGATACACAACACAATGTCCTCTTCTGTTGAATCCTCATGGCAGACCCTCTGTGATATCAGGCAGGATGTGAGGGCGGGTGTTTAAGTCCCACGTCAGGTGTATCATTTTTTTTCTTTTTTGGAAAGAAAGTGGACTGTATCACTAATTTTATTAACTAAACAGCTCTCATAACTTGCTGCCAGTTACATCAGTTGTGTATCATTAAAATCTTGCATATAAGTAGATGGGCCTCTCCACTCATAGCCGAATGGTTTTGAGTTGGATGCTCTAACAGAGATATCTTCAGCGGTCAGCCTGGAAATAAACAACACAGTTGAGATCATCTCCATTCTGCTAGAGCATTTGGACAGGATATAAGAACATTTGGGAGGCACAAGAAGTTAGCCATTGGACACACTTGCAGTAACCACAGCATCCCTCCCATATTTCCTATTTATCAACTTGCTGATCAAAGCAATCCCTTCGTCTGCACAGGAGGTAAGGCATCAACCATTATTGTCAACATCATTCATAAGAGATCAAGAAGTATCTTCTCCTTCTTCCTCTCTTTTTTTCTCTTTTTTTTTCTCTTTTGAACCTCCCCTATAAAAGGGGACAGGGGCGAACGCCGAGCCGCCTGCATAGCTATTGGCATGGGAGCCAATAATTATATACCTGTTGGCGTGGGAGCCAATAATTGTGTAGATATCAGCTCGGGGTCGATAATTGTATAGCTATCGGTTCAGAGGCCAATAACTGGATAACTGTCGACTCAGAAGCCAATAATTGGATAGCTGTTGGCATGGGAGCCAATAATTATATAGCTGTCGGCGTGGGAGCCAATAATTGTATAGTTATCAGCTCAGAGGGTAATAATTGGATAGCTGTCGACTCAGAGGCCGATAATTGGATAGCTGTTGGCATGGAAGCCAATAATTGTATAGCTGTCGACTCAGAGGCCAATAATTAGATAGTTGTCAGCTCAGAGATCGATAATTGGATAGCTGTTGGCATGGAAGCCAATAATTGTATAGTTGTCGGCTCAGAGGCCAATAATTAGATAGCTGTCGGCTCAGAGGCCGATAATTGGATAGCTACTGGCATGGAAGCCAATAACTATCTAGCTGTCGGCGTGGGAGCCAATAATTGCGTAGCTGTCGGCTCAGGGCTGATGATTGTATAGCTATTGGCGTGGGAGCCAATACTTAGATAGCTGTTTGCGTGGGGGCCAATAATTGTATAGCTGTCGGCTTAATACCGATAGTTGTATAGCTGTTGGCGTGGGAGCCAATACATAGATAGCTGTTGGCGTGTGAGCCAATAATTGTATAGCTGTCGGCTTAATACTGATAGTTGTATAGTTGTTGACGTGGGAGCCAATACTTAGATATCTGTTGGCATGGAAGCCAATAATTGTATAGTTGTCGGCTTAATACCGATAGTTAAAAGCTATCAACTCAGGCGTCAATAATTAGAAAGTTGTCGGCTCAAATGCCGATGATTAGGAAGTCATCGGGTCAAATACCGATGATTAGGAAATTTGAACATTCTTGAACATCTTCACACAGCTGTCGATTTGAACAGCAAGGGTTAAGATGTTGGTTGTGGAGTCGTAGACCCCAAAGGCTTCGATGCGCCGCGATCAGCCTTGTTTATATTTGCTTCAGCTTCTGCCCTCAGAATAGGGTGTTGCATGTATTCTGATTCATCATTTTTTTCCCTCTCTTCTCTCTTTTTTTTTTTTGCCATAATTCTAGAAGTTTGAGATATCCCTCAGGATATGACATTCTTATGCTTTTGTCCTGTGTCTACTTAAGTGTGGACAGCTTTATTTTGAGCCTGATCTGCTTCTTGCTCCATGGTTGCTTAGCTTTGGACTCCGTTATGGTGTTAAGATCTGTTGCGTGCCTTGTTCGTCGTGCCGTGTCCAGCGGCCGATGTGTTGAAAAGGCTCATTCATTATTTCGCGATGTGAAGGTAAGCTGAGATTAGCATTTTTCCTTGTGCTTTGTGTTGTTGCTGGTACTTTTCTGGTGTTCGCATCGGCATTTGAGAGTTTTGGGGAATATGTCAACTTTCCTGCTGATTGAGTACCCTCTACTCTGCATTTTCTTTCTCTTGGGTGTTGTGCTCTTGAGGCTTTGTCTTGGTCCTTGAGATGCATCCCTTGAGATTGTCATCTTTTTATGTCGCTTTCTTGTGTCGTGGGTCTTCCTTGGTAAGTGGTCTGATGCATGACTCGTTCCCTATAGTCATGTGTCTAGCTGCTGTTGTGCCTTGATGTGACCCTGCTTGCAGTTGTGTTCTGTGGTTCTATGTGTTGTACGGAGCCAAAATCCTACAGGTGCTGTTGTGTTGTTGTTTCTGTTTCTCGGTGAATTTGTCATAGGCGTCTTGTGTGCCAGGTCTTCCCTATCGCCTTAGAGCACTGAAGCCGATGAGGTGGTCGAGCTGTCAGCTGTGAGGATTGTCTCCTTGTGTAGCTGCCGCTTACCTTATTGTCGTGTTGTTTCCTCGGTATTTATTGTCATGGCAGTTGTGTCTCTTGTCCTGAGTCGTAAGTGACGTTGTCTTGTTTCGGAGATGTCGTGTGTCATGCTCACTTCCGAGCATCTACTCGTGATTGTGGTCTGACTGTGTTCCTCTGAGCCATATCTCTCATGATTTATGTTGATTCGTAGTTGTATCCATCGGATTGTTCTTCCCTGCTTCTTCCTTCTTGCGAGTCCTTAAATTTCGAGGGGAAAATTTCTTGATGGAGGGGAGGCTGTAACATCCTAGATCCTTATTGGATCTCTATTGGGTCTTTTGGATCCTTTGGGAGAGTTTCGGTTCACTTTTGTAGCTCCCGAGTTACATTTTACTTTCCGTGTGAGTTTCTCTCCTGTATAATCTACGGAACCCTACGGTGAGTTTATTTCTCAATTCATCGACTCGCGGACTACGCTACTGTGATGTACTCTACGCGAGGATCGTTTCGGCTATTTTTGTGTATTTTTCTAGATTAGTAAATTTTCGACACATTTTACAGCCTTTTTTGTCTTGCCAAAAGGATGCCTCATACATGAAATCTTTTAAATGAATGAATGGATTGCCCGTTCCATTATAACGCCTGAAGTTAGGCATCTCTGACAGAGGCAAATGGAAAACTGGAAGGGTAGGGAGAGTGATCTCCAGAGCATTCTTGGAGGCCGTGACTTTCCTAAGTTGCTCCTCCATACTAGTAATCTTTTGGAGGAGAAGAGTGATGGTATCAGACTCGGTTAGAGCCGGACTAGCGGGGCGGTGGTTTGGCATAAGCCTCCTTGCAATTTGAGGAGGTGGAGGTTGCTGTGACCTATTGACGGAATGGCTTGCCGGTTGGGCTGACGCAATCACAATGGGAGTTTGTGAACGGGATGAAATCTTCTGAGAGACCACCTGGTCATTGGAGAAATTGGCTGGAAGGCCACCTGTAGCTGGAGAAGGTTTGAAAGAAGAAGAGGGGACGGATTTCCCTTTCAGGGCGGCCTGGACCGCTTGACATTGGGTATCATCTAACTGGGACAAAGCATTGATAAGATCATTCAGATTAAAAGATGGGAAAGCTTCCCCAGGTATGTGTTGAGTGGTGGGTTGAGATTGAGACGGGAGTTCCCCCCCTTGCGTGGTGGTGTCCACCACATAAACTTGAGGGTAATGAGAAGGAAAGAGAGCATAGTTTCCCTCATAGTGAATGGGATCTTGAGGAGGGGCATTATAAGATGAGTCAAATTGACCCTCCTCACAACCATCATATGTGTACTCATAATTGACCATGTTAACAATTTTACCTGAACGAAGTTTCATGGTTATGGGAAGAAATTATTTCAAGCAATCAAGATATGGCTAACAAATAAACAACCAAGGAAGTCGCCAAGCAAGTTGTAATGCTTACGAAAGATTTTAATATTCTTTAAGTTTAAATAAGAGTGGAATTATGTAAAAGAGTAGTCACCCCTCTTTCATTATGGATCCTAGTTTCAGTTTGAGTGTAATCTCCGGGTCAACTAGGTTCTTTTCTCTCTCTTCACAAATGCATAGGTTAACTAACTTCGGGGTACTTCAAAGATACAAACAGCCTAGCTTCCGTGAGAGAATCCACGGGTGTGAGGACTTATGGAGGTCTTGATCAAGGAATTTTCAATCCAAAGAGACAGAATGCTCAATGGAGGGTCCTTCCTTTCCCAAGAGGGTGTACAGAATCCTAAAGGTGTAGAGAGAGGAGGTCTCTCAACCGAATGCCCTAAATCGCCAAGATAGCGGGCCGCTGGGACTGAGTGAATATAAATAAATACGTAAATTAAGGGACATCGTTATGCGATGTAAGACCCAGACATACATTCAAGAATGCGATGTAATAATATTTATTATCCAGACCCCAGTACGTGACAGAGAACTTAGATCCGAAGATCACCTCACACATAATGAAAGCTTCTGGCCAGCCTAACTTGACATTCCACGAGTCATCATTTGATATACCGGAAGGTCAGAATAGACAAGCACGCAATAAAAGAGTTATGCGTATGCGAATATATTCGTATATGCATGTGTATATGTGTATGCTTGTGCATGCCTAAAGGAAGTGCGCCCAGATGGACTCATTATTGATTGATGCTCTTTTTTTTGTTATTATTATTATTATTCTTACTATTGGGTGACCATGGGCCGGGCAAAATGAGGGATGATCAATTGACTAATAGTGGATGAAAGTCAGAGTGGGCTCGTGGGAGTTGACTTAGAGGGTATGGTGATGAATTGGCGCATGGCATAGCAGATCGGTGCAGGAGGTGGAAGGAGTATTAGATTGGCGCAAGAAGAGATACAAAAGTGAGGAGATAGGGGTGAATCGACGTGAAGGGAAATGGGGCCATTGAAAAGGAGAGTGAACTGGCACAAGGGGGAAATGCCCTTGCGCCGATTCACTCACCCTTGTGCCGATTCACTCATCCGGTGCTGATTCAATCCCTCAAAGGGTTTATTTGAGGCTGAGTGAGAAGGGATATGGGCCAAGATAATAGGCATGGGAGGTGAGAACTTAAGGGGGTCAAGGCAGTGGGGCTTGGGTCGACACAGGGATGAACAGATAGAAGCAAAGGGGTCAACCCTGGCAGATGTGAAGCTGACACAGGGGTTGCTTGGCAAGAATGAGGAGTCGACCCAGGCAGATGTGGGGTCAACGCAGGGGAGGTTCAAGATGAAAAGGGGTCGACTCTTGTAGGAATGGGGTTGACGCAGGGCGATGTCTAGGGTGAAGAAAGGGTCGACCCCTATAGGGAAAGGATCGACATGGGGGAAGAACTCCGCCCAATCCAGAACTCAGCTCAATTGACCCACGGTCTCATAGATTAGATGTGTTATTAGGCTTGTCGTGTTTGTTGACACCTGTTTATGGCCAATAAGTTAAGTTGTCCCCTTACTCATCTAAATGATGCTCCAAGTTATCCACCTTTGTTGAACTCCTTGGACAAATCTGAGGTCTCTTTCACCGAGAAGTCGGGGGAAGCCCGACAAAGGTAGCAGCTAGCCACTACGAGCACGCTAACTCTAAAAGTCGCAGAAGCAGAACGAACGACCACCACCTGAAAAGTAGGGGTGGGCCTCGTGTCACTGACTTAGTAGGGGTCACGCGGATCCCCACTGGAAAACACGCAGTAACATGCTAAAACAGCAAGTAAACAATAGAAGTAGTAAAGCAGGAAAGGTAAACTACAAAGCTGCAAGGAAGGGGTAGTAGGAGTAGGGATCAAACTGAGAGCTAGGGGAGCGAACAGGAAAAGGGAAGAAGTCGTACCAGATGAGCACGACTGTTGAACTAACCTCGGCCACCAAAACTACTTTGAGCCGACACTACACCGACCAAGGACAGAAGGGTGAACTCTGAACTGGGAAAAGTCAGAAGCTCACCGAATTGTCAACACGACACTAGGCTCCAAACAAAAACCTCCAAGAACAACAAGAAAGACTAGGAAAACCTAGACAGACTCAGACAACACGACTGGAACGTCATACACAATGCCCCATACACAACCAAAATGTTGTGCAGGCGACAGACACTGACCTCGAGTACAGCCACAAGAGAGCTAACCCGGGAGGTCACGACGTACAAGAAACGCGAAGAGTTACCAAACTACATCCATCAATAGAAGAAAGACCACAACTTCTCCCAGAGATAGGAAAAGGAAGAGACCAACTAGAAGAGAGAGACTAGATGCGACCACTGACGGTTTACACTGCATCTCAAGCAACTCACAAGTCAGGCAAACACAACAAGTGAGAGGCGTAAAGGAACCGAACCAAGTACTAGTTAGAGTAACACTCATCAGTATCAGTCCAAGCCTCTGACCACGTATGCACACACTGACTCCTACCTAGAGCCAGGCCTCTAGCTAGTATTCCCTCCCTGCGGATGCTGCAGTACAAAGCCGGGGGCTCATGGAACTACCTTAAAAATCGTCTAGCCGGAAGTACCCCTCCACCTTCCCCAGGTGGGCCGACACTAGAGGTCGCTGGGCTACGACTAGTGGCTCTATCACGAGGGATGAGGAGACTAATCTATCGGTGAACTGAAGTGGTATTATACAATACCGGGCACCAAAACCCAAGTGTCGAAGTACATACAGGTGAGAATGCCCTACAACACGTACTTCGAAGCACCAAAGGTAGCACAGGAGACTGCCAATAGACTCAGGATAAGGCAACTAGACCTACAGCTACAACGGTCCGCTATCATCGTCGGAGTGCTGGCGTGGGGTCTAAGGATCGAGGTCAAGAGCTTCTCCCTCATCGATAGTGGCCCCGGTGGTGCTGCATTGGGCAGAGGTTGCCGACAGGTGCGTTGCTGTGTTTGAGGGATCTGTAGCGGGGTCAGGTGACTGGTGTGGATTGTTCGTGGTTAAGTGGCCGTGAGTGTGCTTTGAAGGAGTTGTTATTGGTGTTGGCCACTCCAGTAGAGGATTTATGCAACCCCTGAGGTGTTAAGATCGTGGCTCGAGGTTGCAGAGTGGGTGCTCTGGTTGAGATGTGCCCGGATGAGCGTTGGCGGGTGCCGGTTATGGCTCGTGTTATCACTCGAGGCATGGTGTGTCGCGGTTTGAGGAGTCGCAGCAATGGTGCATCAAGAGGTGTTGTGATCATGGTCCGACAAGACACTTGGTGAGTGTGTCGGAGGTGATGACCTGATTGAGGTAATGGTTTTTCAGTGCTGGAAGGTGCTATTCCCACCATGTGCAAGGTTCGAGGTCAGGTCGAGCACGGGGACCTTCCGTTAGTCGGAGGATTGGTTCCTCAGTGTAGGGTTGTCTTAGTTCTGTGAGACGTGTTGTTGCCGTGCAGTTGCTTGAGCCATTGTGATTCGTGGCACTGGCTGGATCGAGAATTGGGGAATATGTTGGCAGGGCTGTCATGTGAGTATCCTTTTTCTGTGTTGGAAGCTGTGTCCTTGGATGAGGTCGTGTTTTAGGAGAAGTGATCTCTGGCGAGATTATGAGATCCATATTGGTTGTTGTGAGCGGCTGGTGAGGTTGATCGAGTGATTGACCATGGTAAGAAGTGTATTGTCTGGGGACCCGTGTGCATTGGTCATGGCGTTATCGACCAGCTTGCTGTGGTAGCAAGCGGCACTTGTTGGTTTTTGAGGAGTGTGTTGTGGGTTGTGAGAGGTTGTGTCCCGAGGCTCTATGGTGAGAGTGGAATCGGGATTGGCAGGCGTCCTTGTGGATCGTTGAGGCGAGGATTTGATGAGGCAGGATGAAGGATGATGCCAGTATGTGGAGGTCTCTAGTGAGACGTTAACGTAGGATGTGGTGATCCCTCGTCAATGGTCAGCAAGGGAGGATTCCC
Source organism: Amorphophallus titanum (assembly GCA_024336825.1). Taxonomy (NCBI): domain Eukaryota; kingdom Viridiplantae; phylum Streptophyta; class Magnoliopsida; order Alismatales; family Araceae; genus Amorphophallus; species Amorphophallus titanum. The sequence continues at coordinate 2,838,476 of JANBPO010006516.1, forward strand.
CGTGAGTCTGAGTCGAGTGACGAGAGGATCGAGGATGGTAGAATCCTATCATATGAGTTCGCCATGCTCCCCTGAGAGGGTGGAGTTGGCGTGAAGTTCGAGATTGGTTGCGGTGTCTGAGTTATGATTACCAAATTCTTAATGGGGGTGCACTGCAGTGAGCCGTGGTGCAATAAAGTTACTCTGACTTAGATTATTGGAACCAAAGTGGATGATGTATGATTATTGGAAGCGTGAACAGTTGATCATTCAGTCTTGCAGTGGAACCAAAGTGGATGATGTATGATTACTGGAAGCGCGAACAGTTGATCGCTCAGTCTGGCAGTGGAACCAAAGTGGATGATGTATTACTCTGGCTCTGATGTCATTAAGTCATACATGCAAAATGCTTAGATCTACATAATGTAAGGAAGCATTTATCTATGGAAGAATGGATTGACGACTTCATCTTCTGAGCTTTGTACAGGTGCCATAAGCAAAAAAAAAGTGCGTTGGTTTCTGTTGTGTGTTCTAGTTGGAGATTCAATCATCTGAGTGGATTCTTCCATAGGCAGAACCGGAGTCATAAGTATCTTTCAATATGTGATTTATAAGATATATTCAATGGGACAAAGAGGCTAAATGATCTAGGATCCTGATCATATGATCCCCATGACAGACATGACCATAAGATCGTGATACAAGTCATGGCCTAATGCCGATCTAACTTCTTAAATGGGCCTACACTGGTCCTGAGAGTATGGGCAGAAACAACATTAACCATTTATGTTTAAATATTGAAGAATGGGCAATGAGTGTTTTCATAGTTATTGGGGAGGTGGAGTGTCAGGAGATAATCCTTGTTTCTTTGAATCATGGATGGATGATATGAGTTGATGGGCTTGTAGGGGTAATGAATATATATATGGGATGCTCTTGTGAACTGTCTTAGAATCCAGTTAAGTAACTAAGCTCGTTCTTGGAAAATAGAACAATAGGTTGAAGCTACAGGTTAAAGGTGGATCGGTGATTGAATGCTGAATTTCAGTTCCCTGTAAAAGAGATGGCGACATTCCAAAGCACTAGAGTTGAGTTTGATTGACTCGCCCCAAACCGATCAGGTGGACCACTAAATAACTCAATCCATGAAAATAATCAAATCAAAGCCTTTTCAATTGCCTAACGATGTAGGGACTTTTTTAATGTTTGGAAAACATATATGACTCCATTTCACCCCATCCCTCATCTCCATTGCTTGTTGCATGAAGTGGGAAGGGCACTGGCAACAGTAGCATTAGGCAACCGTTAATAGCAGCCATGGGACAGCAGCATTGATGCAAAAATGGTAGTTCGTCAGCAGTATTGACCTTCCCCTCCATCATGTTGAGAGCGTGTCTCATCGCACCTTGACATTTACTTTTCAGTCCATTCTCACTTCATTCCATTACACTCCCGTTCCATTCCACCCTCTGTTATTTCCTTGCAAAACAGACGTCAAGGCGGGGCAACTGTAGACACGCCAATTTTGACATTACAATGAGCAAATCTCATATTATACTATGATGCCCCAGACTGACTTTCACATTTGAGTTGCTTGAATGATTTCCTAATTTTTTAGATTCATCGTGCATTTTTTCAGCATCTTGGGGAAGAAATTTTGATGCGTCTGGCGGCCGGGATGCATTATTTAAACGCGTCAAAGTTGTCGAACGCGTTCACAAAAAAACATAAAAAAGGAAAAAAAGAGAAAAGGAAAAATAAATCAATTTAACACATCTAAGGGGTTGGACGCGTTCAGTGGACGTGTCCCAGAGGAGGGACGCCTTCATGAAAGCCTCGTGCAGCACGCGGGTGACATCACTCCCGCCACTCAGTTTGACGTTTCAAATAAATGCAAACACAAAGACATCTTGCTGACCAGACGTGTCCTTCAAAAGTCATGGTTAGGCGGTGAAATCAATCACTTTCTCTGTTGGCGACGGCTTTCGGCGCCGCTTTGTTGGAAAATGTTGCGCACGTCTTATATCTGGGATGCGTTCATTGAACGCGAACGCGTCCCACGTATGAGACGCGTCCTTTGATTTAAATATAATAAAATAATATCAAAAATATTTTTAAATTAATTGAAGCGTCTGGGAATGGGGACATGTCAATATGAACATGTCCCAGACCCGAGATGCGTCAATCAAAATTTTTCCTATAAATGGAGGCCTCCCTCCTTCGAAATCAGAGATCTTCAGATCTGAAAGAGGAGGGGGAGATTCTGCCAAATCTGGTTCCAGACCCGAGTCATCTTCAAGGGAGGTTCTTCCAAACTTTCGGGTGCCCGATGCTAGTGAAGGGAAGGTTCCTTCGTCCTCTGCGCTTCCACGCTATCCTCACTCTGCCGAAGTGTTGCCGAAGTTCTGCCAAAGTGCTACCGAAGCTCTATCGAATCCCTACCTTCGGCGCCCCCAATAAGCTTTTCTTCCTCTTTGCTCTCCTCTTTTCTTAGTCACATGTATCATCTTCTACATTCATTCTCACAGTCTCTCTCTACTCGAGAGAATTTCTTCATTTCATGCGTCCCCGCACGTTGTCTCATCCATCATAGCATTATCCCACCCTTTGCACCAAAAGTATTTGATGCATTGATGTAGCATGGAAGGTACCACCATGTTTTCATGTAGCCAGGGGCGGCCGAGCAGCGCCTTATATGAGGTACTAGAGTTGATGACATGAAACTGCACCATGGTAGTGAAATCTGCTATGGTGAGGGTGAATTCTGCCACTCCCAGCGGCACTTCAAACTTCTAATTGAAGCCGGCGATGCACATATCTCTGACTTTGTTGAGGCACAAGTTGAAGTAGTACCTATGATATATTCTGTATGGCAAAATGTTGACAGCTACTTTGGGATCCACCAGAATTCTGTTCAGCTCCCGACCATTCAAATGCCCCTTCATGTATAGTGGTCTGTTGTGGCTGGCTGTAGGGAGTAACATATCCTCCTGAGTAAAGGTCACATTGGACTCCGGTAGCATTTCATCCAGAGAGGTTTCATATTGAGTAGGCATCTACAGAGCAGTGATGATCGCATGTCGGGTCTCTTCACTCAGGGAGAGGATTTCCCAGATAGTGAACCTTGCCGGAAGCTTTTTGAGTAGTTTCATTATCCTTCTCCCAGCTTGGACATTGGATATCTTCATCTTTTCTGCCCATTTAGGCTTGGTGGAGCCTTGAACTGTAGCCTCTGACAGACCTGCTTCATCGGACTCTGAGTCTACACCTTTCTTCTTGGTGTCATCCCCTTACTGTCCCTCATCACCTGCCAACGGGCGGATCTTGTCTTCATCTGGAGCACCAGAAGGTTACTGAGGCTGCGGGTGAGTACCCTCGACTGTAGGGCCGGCATCTTGGCATAGCTGCTTGCCCTTTGTCATCTTTAGGAATTCCAAGAAGGAAGGGGCGGTAGAGTTACCCCCGCTCTAATTGTACAAACCTGAAGGAGGAGAGATTTGGACTCTGTTGACCTCTGAAGGGGGTATTTTATAGGGCATCTCTCCCCTAAAGATAGTATTGTGGTTGGCGGGCTACTAGCACCCCCATCTTTGGCCTGACCGGGTTGCATGTGCAACGGTTGCGGCTTCGACTTGGCTTGCCCTGACAACGGGTGTAAAGCATATTTCCTCTTCATCCTCCTCATTGGGTAGGTTAAAGAGAGCAGAGAGGGTACTGTTGAGTCTCTCTGTCCTTTGATGGATAACATGTTTTGATGATGACAACACTATGAGTCACTCTCTTTGATCATTCTAAATGCCTCTCTCTTTGATCATTATAAATGCCTTGCACTTATATTGAGTTTCATGTTTACCTCGTTATGCTTCAAATGGCAATCCCTATAAATAATTTCTTAATATTCAAATATCAATCCTACTAATTTCCAACCCATTGGGCACTTATCAAGAAAATCTAACATGATCCGAGTTCTTAGAGTCAGGGTGTTACAATCCCAATGTGCGGCAGATGTAACCAAAGGGAGAGGTAGGCCATTGCGTCATATCCCTCAAACGTCGTGAAGATGCTATGAAAGATGCCCATGTCCCTAGCCACCTCGATGGTTCACCCTAAGAACACATTGGCGATGAAGTAGAGTAGGGGCCACCCATCACAGTGGGCCACATTGTTGATGAAGGACTCAAAGTGGGGCCAAGGGACATGGAGGCGTGGAAGAGGTGGATATGTGGTGGCAATAGAGGGAGTCGATGTTCTCAGAGTCGGGCGATAGACTATGGTCAGTGCTACATAAAGAGTGTCTTGGAGTTGTCACCCCAAGTATCTTCCAGACCTCCAAGGATGCACTTCGACCTCGTGGCAATAGCACCTTTGAGTCCCCAAGTCTCATGATAGAGAGTGAGAGAGAAATGGAAAGTAAAAGGAGAGGAGAGAGAGTGAGGGATGCGTCGAAACCAACAAACCTCACATAATAAGGGGATTGTAGAGAGAGAGAGATGGAAGGTGTTGATGGCAGCGAGACTCATGACCTAAGAGTACAATTCTCCAATGAGGGTAGGACTTTCCTCTTATAGATTAACGGCGATTAGGTAAGAACGCCAGCTACCGCCTCTTCCCCAATTTGCCATTGCAGTGAAGTGAGGTGATTCCAAAAAGGGGAAGAACCTATTTTGCTTCTCTTTGTGGATCTCTTGATCAAGCTCGTTGAGTGTCCCGCCCACGGCATAGGTGAAGATGGGTGACCTGGAGGGCAAGATCCTTGGCATCTACTTCTCTGTCCAATGGTGTGGGTCATGTCTAGGGTTCAGTCCAAAGCTGGCTTAGGCCTACACTGAACTCTCCCCTAAGGATAGAGAGAGAGAGAGATGTCAGAAGGGATTTTCCCCTCTGACGCAAGTAATTTGTAAAGAGAGAGAGAGAGAGAGAGAGAGAGAGAGAGAAGCACAAGAGGGAGTCTCCCCCTCTTACACCAACCCTCACTCAAGGGGGGGTTTGTAGAGAGAGAGGGGGAGTATTAGAGCTGGCATCTCCTTGGTGGGATGGACATAGGGAGAGAGGGGCGTGAGCGCCACCCAAAGAGAGAGAGAGAGAGGGCATAGGTCCGTCATTTCGAACCACTCGAAGTACCTGTCCATGCTGGCCTCCCAATCAAGATAGACCTTTGGGTCCAAAGCCTTGGACCCAACAAATGTGGGAGGGTCCACTCACACGGTCCTAAGGACTATTTTGTCCTCTTCATCCCTCGGCTGATGAAAGCCACGACGACGTTGGCCATACCCCTCATAAGTATTATCAGACCCATAGTCCTCAAGACCAAGGTCACGATGCTGTGGCTCAATGGCCCGGTGTAGGGCAGGCCGAGGGGCAGGTGCGGGTCGATCTTGGGCCGCGAGAGCAGGTTGGACCTGGGCCATGGGAGCGGGCTGGACTTGGGCCATGGGAGCGACTTGACTTTGGGCTACCGCAGGAGTGGGTGCGGGTGGACTCTGGGCCACTCCTGGAGGGTCCCGTGTGACATTCTATCTAACCATCCAACCAGATCTTGGATGGACCTATCGGATGACTCCATGCGTTCCTCCATGGCCCTAAGGTGACTGTCCACATTGTCGGAGAAGCTCTGAAAGTTGGCCTCGGACTGGTCTAACCTGGCCATGATGCCCATCATCGCCTCATGCAAGGAGTGGAAGTCTCCCGAGGTGGCATCTCGTGGCTTTGCCATTGACGCGGGACGATGGTATTGGGTACCTCGCCGGGTAGGCATGCAAAGACACCTAAGACAAGATACGCTAGACTCAAGACCCTTTTTTTCTTTTTCTCTCTCTCTCTTTTTCTTCTTTTTTTCTTTTTTTCTAAAGTGCAAAGACTACCCTAAATTTAACCATGCTCTGATACCAATTTGATACGGGACGTGTGACACGACCGGGCTAGGACGTATGGCTGACTCAAAGTGCGACCAGCACTAGCACACTAAGGTAAGCCGAGCAGCTGACTACTGTGGCGTTCTCCGGGTGGAGACGTCTCTCAATAGAAACTCTAACTAACCCGACGATCGTTCCTTGCGAGGGAAATGTGGGATCGCAGCGGTTAAGGAACCACTGGCGCCTAGGGTGTGCAATTCGAGCTCGGTGCTCGACTAGAGCCAAGGAATGGCTCTTACTCACACACAATCGCGGTAATTGTAGCTGGCTAACGGCCCTAATCTCACAAACGCAGCATGATAGAATATATACTAAACCAACAAAGTGAGAGAGGAACGAAGCGCATACCTCCACGACTAGGCGTGGGGAAGAATTCCTGGCCGAATCCAAACAACCCCAATACACACAATTGTTAAATTTAAATTTGGGTAGCATCTCCCCATATCCAGAGGATTATGGGGGAGAAGCGGAGTCATACTCACATAATTGGAGTAAGCTCCTTAATATCGGGTGGCACAATGGTGGCTGACAGACCCGCATGGATGGAAGGCCTTGAGGGCTAGCCTACGAGGGGCATCAGTGTTCCATGGGCTGAACATAATAAAAAGGGATGACCAATGAGGTAGGAAACCCTGAGGGCTAGCCAACGTGGGGCATACAACCCATGGCCACCACTGCTCCCCTCGAGATAGTGGGTTTAATATTGGGCCAGGAGCCCTATTAATGTTTACCTTCTGGCGGCCCACAGAGATGCATGTCATTGAGTGACATGTCTCTTTAGACCTTGTGGTAATCTGGGAACATTGATGGGGAATGTCCCCCCTCCCTAATCAACAAACTCCTCGAGAAAACATTCACATACAATACGTATACGTAGCACACTCAGTCGAGGGACTGACTATGGTTAGTTACCCGTGAAAAGGAAGGTTAGCTGGTTAGCACGTTAGCAGATTAGCATGAGCATCAATGGGTTAGCACGGGAGTTAGCAGATTAGAGGAGGCAACCCTTCGGACAGTTAATATGTGACAGATAATAAGGCTATGATGCCATGAGATGATCCATAGGGGCGGCCTTACTCCCCCCAATTCATGGTTAGGAACAGGGGGCAATAGGAAACCAGTCTGGGGATTGTCTAGAAAGACACATGCATATGCCTCTGGCATTAAACCCCCCTAATAAGCACAACGAGAGCTTGATATGAGTATTCTACTGGAAGTAACCACGGGGAGGGCGTGGCGACATTGATGTTGCCTTGGGGAAAACCCAGGGCATGTTCGGCGTCGACAGGAAGGAACGGCTAACGGCGCACGGAATATGGGAAATGCGATAACAATCAGATAGAGGAGGAAAGGGAGGCTTAAATGAGGGTTACAGCTTCGTTCAACTCCATAACCAGTTACATCCTTACATAGTATGATGATTAAATGAAATATTACAGGCGATTGCGGCTTGGCATTGTTGCCTATAGCCGATTCCCAACCCAAGAATAGAGAGCGGCGGATGAAAACATGGGCAAACAAAATCACAATGGGCTCATATCATTGCCCAAATCATTACCATACTACATAGGAATGATTTTCAAAAGGGGGGGAGGAAAGGGAAGCCACGACAACTCCGCCACCCACCTCTATTGACAGTGGCAAAACAGAGTATCAGAAGGACAACACAATGCAATAGAAATCAGCCCAATCCGATGTCAGGAGACAAAGTTATGCATGAATGAACAAGGCCCCTGTGAGCAGTGCGCATGTCCTGCCAGAACCAAGAGGTCACTGCATGACCGTTTTTAACACAGTAGCGGTCTACTGGAAGACCAGTGTAATGCCCCGAAAATTTTATAAAATATTTCTGGAGTATCTAGGAATTTTCTGGGAATTTATAAAAGTCTAAATGGATTAATAAAAGAATTTTTGGGTTAAATAAGTGATTTTTTAAGCCAAATATGGAAACCTATTTAACCTAGCCTATTCAATAAAGTCCACAAGGTTTACCAACCAAACCCATGAAGTTTGGTCCATATTCTAGAAGCTAATTTAGCTTATTTACGAAATATAGGAGATAAATACCCTTGTTTAAGATAAATAAGGGGATACTTAAATATTAGAGTTTGAATTAAATTCAAATTCGGCGCCCATGACCATAAACGGTCTATCGTACGACCACTAAGGTCCCATAAGCGGCCCAATGGTTGATCGCTTAACAGAGTCCGATCGCTAGTAATGTGATGGCGTGGAAAACTCCATTTTCTCCAGGCCAAATCCCTAGATATTGATATAATCTATTACTTAGAGGACTCTAGTGGATAATAGGGTCGAATAGGAGACCTAATAAGGACTCTTGAATCGTTCAAAACTCCAAACCCTAGCTAAACCCTATAAATAGACCCTAGTTTTCCCTTGCGCGACCCTTATTTTGGCTCGCTTGGAACTCAGGTAAGGAGGCCGATCTAGAGATAAGTTCTTTTGAGTGTTTCCTTCCTAACACTAAGGACTAACATCTCTCAAAATTTTGCCTTAGGAGATCAAGATCCTAAGGAGTTAGAGGTGTCCAAAGTTGGTGATTTCACACTAGCAACCCAGGGACCTGAGCGACGGGACCAGGAAGATCAGCAAGTTAGAAGCCCTAAATGAGGTAATTAGGAGTTATATTTTTAGACTTAATTGTTCTCCTTTATATCTTCTTCTTACCCTCAAAGTTTCACATCATCAAGGGAATCAGGAGTTACAAGGGCGTGAAGTTGCTATTTTAACTTAGAGCGAGTAGGAATTTAGGTTTGATTCCAGTTAGAAATTTAGAGTTTAGAAGTATAACCAGAGGTAGGTCATCTCATGAACGACTAAAACATCATTCTAGGATTAAAAGCTCTCTGATTGCACTCGGTTTCATGGATTGTATGCTCCAGGAGAGTGATTTTGATGTATTTGGTAGCCCATTCAAAGATGACCCAGGTCTTCTCCTTCGGGAAGGAGTAAAGTTTCTTCATTTTGGACTGCAAGGAGGCGGCCCCTTGTTGTTTGGCCTGCTTGGCTGGAGGAGCGCCAGTGACTCCTTTATCCTTGTACATTTACTTCTCAAAATCCTTGAAGTCGACAGTGTTGACTTATTTGGACACGGGCCGCTTATCAGCTGATTTTCCCTTTTGGGCAGAGGTGGCCAGTATGGAAGAGTACTTGGAGTGGTAGGACTCGATTTCCTCCACCACATTATTTAATCGATCAAATGACTTGATCTCCATCCCGATCATCTTTTTGAGCACTTCACGCTTCAAATTCTGCTTGCAGATCTGGACCACATCTTCTTGGTGTGGCAGGCGCTTACACCTCATGTTGAGGTTTTGCCATCTCTTGATGATTTCCAGGGCAGTTTCATCATTCTTCTGCCTGGTTGCATAGAGCTCGGCCACTGTGACCTCCCTTTCGGTTACATGGAATCGCTCCCCAAATTTCCTTTGCAAATCCGACCAGTCGTTAACAGATCCCACCGGCAAGTTTGAGTACCATTTGAAGGCAAGCACCATGAGAGAGGACCTGAAGAACTTTAGTAGGTACGATTCCTCGGTCACCAGATCGCCCGTCACGTTGATGTAATAGGCTATGTGTTCCTTTGGCAAGCCCTGGCCATTAAATTTGTCAAACTACGGCGGCTTACTGACGCCCGGAGGCAATCTCTTCATTGCATGATGGACAAGGTAGGGTACCTTGTACACATCATACGAGGCATATTCTTCACTGCCCCGATCGGCCAGGTTCATCTTGACCATCTACTCGATCATGAGCTTGTTTGTTGTTGCCAGATTCACCGCTTTCGGGTAGAAATGAGCCGACTACATCTGTGGCGTCGCCAACACCGCAGCCTGGGGTATAGTGGTGGTGCCATGGTGTTGAGGAGACAGAGGGGTCATTGGGGCCGTGCCCCCAGCATAGTTGGGGATTGGCTAAGAAGCTATCATCTGGGGTGAGCCCTCAAATTCTCTGGCACCTTGCCTGGATGTTTCTGGAGGTAGTTCGACCTGCTTCGAGGTAGAAGCATGCATGGTCAGCTCGCCCACCTATCGCTTCAAAGCTTCGATCTCCTGTTGATAGGCTTGAACCAGCATTAGTATCGTCGGGTCAGGGGTGGATGGGCTAGGAGCTGAATATTCCACTCTGCCAAGTGGACCAATGGAAGATTGGCAGATTAATTAGGTTATCCGAAAAAACTCCAGAGGCTCTATCCTATAAAAACATGAGGTTCGTCTTCAAAGAATGCGGCAATAAATATAGTGTGCTGCGGCTGCTGTAAATGAAAGAGAGAGAGCCTGTGAGAAGAAAGAGAAGAAGATGTGAGAGAGTGAGTAGAAGATCTGAGAGAGAGAGTCTGTGAGAAGAAGACGAAGAAAAGGAAAGTGAAGAAAGTGTGAGAAGGGTTTGGGAGAGATCGAGAGTTCAGTTCGAGAGAAGCATTAGAGTGCAGCCAGAGCCTTACTTGAAGAATCGTTGAGTTCATTAGCTCGTGGATCAAATCGAGGGCTATTTTGCTCGTTTGGAGCTATAGGTTTTCTTATTTCATTTCTTCATTTGTTGTTTTTCCTTTTCAATTTCTACATTGTTCTTTCGACATCCTGTTCATGGTTCGAGTTCCCTCTATGGTTTCAGAGGAAGGGAGAAGTGATTCTCTGGGTTCCCTCTGTGGTTTCAGAGGAAGGGAGGATTTTTCCTCCAGGGTTCCTTCTGGCTTTCAGAAGAAGGGAGGAGTGTGTTCCTCTGGGTCAAGCTGTGGTATTAGCTGGTATTGCAGACTGAGTCTGCGGTCTTACTTTTGCAAAGGAAGCTTCACTCGGTTTGAG